>UCOH01012713.1:0-29571 GCA_900474275.1 Synergus japonicus
TGTTCATAGTACTCAAAAAGTCGAACAATTTTTCTTAATTACTTTTTTGGATAAAAAAAAAATTGAAAGACTTATAACATTTTGAAAATAAAAAAAAAATAAAAGAAAACTTAAATTAAAAGACAAGCAACGCACGATATGAAAAAAAGTCTAAAGATGAAAAATGTTTCTTTTTGAACACTCTATAGGACTGACATAAAAACTTTTTGAATTTCCTTAAAAAATTAAAAATTCAAATTTTGAGCCAAATAACGCAAAATATAGAGAAAATGATAGTAAACATAATTATTAGTCTAAAAAAGATCTACATGTTCTCTTTCGACCATTTTTCAGTAGGATAAATAGTTTTCCATTTATTGCAGTCTTTTTTGTAAAAAAAATGACATTTTGTCCCAATTTTGCCGTGCATTTGCACATCAATTCCATTTGAACGTAGTATTATTTGAGGAGCAAATAAAATCGGGGGGCGGTATAAGAGAGATAGATGGCCTTCCGGTTTTAGAAAATTCTCTTGTTTTGAAGGGTTTGGCACTATAACGTTGTAGTCACGGTTTTTTTTTATATAATTTTATGGTCACGAAGGTTTTTATTTGTCATTTCTGCGTGAACATGTTTCTAATCGAAAACAGGGGAAGGCTTTGTTGAACTTTATTGACTGTACCTTGTCTTCTGCTAGACGCGTAGCCCGCGTAGCAGATGATAAGATACAGTCCACGCAGACATGTTTCTCACGCGTCCTCGTGTTACTATTATGTTTCTTTTCGTAATTTTCACGGTTTCTCGTGTTCTTGAGTGACATAAAGTGACAAATAAAAACTCTGGTGATCATAAAATCACATAAAAAGACTGCGAGGGCAACGTTAGTGCCGGGGACCCTTTAAAAAACCGGACTAGCTGTCTCTCTCTCTCTCTCTCTCTCTCTCTCTCTTTAATTTTCTCTCACCCTTCTCAATATTTAGAATATTAAAAATATTTGGACCCTTTTTTGTGAAAGACACAGAGTTTTTGAAGGTTCAAAAAAATTTTATTATTTTCCGATTTGCCGAAATAATATATACGTTCGAATGGAATTAATGTGCAAATGCACATCGCTCTTATTAAAACACTAAATTAACATTAACATAATGCCAACTGTTATATTTTTCGTGTTGTTCATCTTTCGTTGTTTCCATGGTTCGGTAGAAGAATGATCGACTTTTTTTTATGAGTGAAATAAAAACAAAGTCGGCCTATTTTCTATTGAATTATTATCTATTTGAACAACGAAACATGAACATTCACTGTCGTATTGCACGGAAAAGAATTTTGTGCAACAGCAGCACTTACTTTGTTGTGCCAAACTATAGGACATCAGTGTAGAAATATAATGTGCCCTATGTTTCTGACGACTATTCTTCCAGCAGTCAGGGAAAGCTGCTGCTGCTGCTGCCCCAGTTAGGTGCGACAGTATAATAGTTTCACGTGTAAGTAACACATAGCGCACACTTTCCATTGGTGGGAGAGAGTATCTCTCTTCCAAAAATTATGGCAGCTAATTCAAAAATGTGTTGCTGTAGGTACAAATTTTCTTTCCATATATATGTTCTCACCTTTTTCATATCTCGTGTCTTGAATTGATATATAATAATTTGTGTTTTCAGCTCGTCATTTTGCCGACGAACTAAAATATCTATATTCTCGCTTAATGCTGAAGTAAAAATGTAACAAAATTCAACATGACTTTTTATATTTATTACTTGAATTAAAAGTAGGGATATCAGACTATAAATATAGAACGGCTACAAGATGAGATAAGGAAAGATAGACGCAGCGCTGTAGTGGTCCGCAGTATTAATTTCCGTATATGCTGTGGCTTTTACCAACCGACATTACCGCGTATATGTATATACAGGTAAAGTCAGGTTGAAAGAAACTTTTTTTGCGGTTTACTTAATTCAATAACGCTTCCATGAAATGCAATTTGCTAGATAACACTTAGCGAAGCAGAAGCTACAAGGAGAATGCTGCAAAAGCGAGGATTATTAAGAGAAAGAGGAACTGAGAGTAAGAGTAAGAGAGTGATGAGAAAGAGAATGTAAGGGTGGGAAGATGGTCCTTTTTGCAGCTATCTCTATATCTTCCTAGATGCATTTAACATATAGAGCTACATGTATGTATGGATGTATAAATACATACATATATACATTAATTCTGTTAAATATTATACATATATAGTGTCTGTGCCCCGTCTGTGACGGTATCATACTCTACTATATATATATATCTCGAACTACACTTGCATCTGGTCCTGTGGTGGTGATACTTCTAGCAAATCAAATGGTGTTACTTCCTTGTCTGTTGATCGCATATACACAAGCATTTTCGTAATACTTTTGCGTCACTGCAGACGACTTATATTCATTTTGAAAGAAAAAAATAACTTTTTACATTCAGAATATATGCGTTTGAGGATTATAAAATTAACATTAGACACAAATTTTAATTGGGGCTATGATTTCTATACGGATAATAATTATACACATATATTTACTCGGGTACTGCTGCTGGATACCACCAAAGTCAGAGCCCTAATTTTAATTCGACAATAATAAAGAACAAGAAAAAACATTCAGTAGGGAAAACCGGGGCTGCTGTTCGGGATGCGGGACAAACCAGAATATTGTGGATAACTTATAATAATAATCAATACGTTCGAATAGAGCCAGAAATTATTTTCGTCAAAAATTAAATCTGAAAGTCGTAAATATTGTAAACAAATCATATAATACCATCCGATTGTCACGCTCTACTCTAGTTAGCCACTTTAGAGAATCACTATTAATTGTGCAGTTCAATATGATAATCACTTCTACCACCGCGCTTATTCTGGACCTCTTTATATATAACTGTAGTCAAGGTCTGTGATATGGTTATGGTGGCATTATCAATCGTCCAAAAAACTTTATGCAATAAGTTGATGACCCCTTATAATATATATATATATATGGAGTGTCGAGCCGAAGCGAAATTAATACCACGTGGTTGTGTTTTGTCACCCTCTTCTCCTCCGCCAAGACTGAATTTTTCATTGGTACCATTTTTCTATCACGAGTGAAATGTATTGTCACGATAGCAGCAGCGGAAAAAGCGTTCTGGGGCTAGTAACACTATTTTGTTTCTGCACCGTATCTTTCACTGTGAATGTAATACGTTTCTTATGGTCGTTACTTTTCGCCATGCCACAGGCTACGTCAGGGGCTGCGCAGGGGTTCCTTTTATATTGGGTTGAATGGAGGAAGGAAGCATTTTTCACCACGCGCACGGTCTTTTGTACTCATACATCTTTTATTGCGGAAACTCACTCGGCTTACGGGAACACTGCAGGGAAAGAGAGCTGCAAAACTGCAATTGTCTATACACATGATGTTATTTTGGTGATTTTCGAGTGCGCTTCACTGCTTCTAAAATAATAAAAATTGATCTCTTATAGATTAATTATAGAATTTCTACTCGCGCCAATGTTATACGTTAGATTTATGTCGAACAATAATCTTTGGAAAAGGCGGGACAATAAGGAAGGGACAGTTAGAAAAATTCATTATGTCTTTGGGACGCTGAGATGGTGGGAAATGCCATCGTTTGTGAAATTGGGACGTTGCGGCGATCACGACATTTTTCTTGGTCATTTTTAACTTCGAGAGTGATCGAATTTTCTGGTGCATAATCGTAGACAGGTGCAGCTCTCCAAACGAGAAGCAATTATATTCTATCGATCATTTACCTATATAGGTTTGATTGCCTTTTTTTAACGAAGCTTTTATTTTTTCTGTCTTTATTTATACAATTAATTAGTGTTTGTAATTGCATTATTAATTTTGCATTATTTATAAAAGGAGAAGCAGTCCTATTATTTTCGTATGTAAATTATTATACATAGATATATCATAAAATATAGTTATTCTTACTAGTATAATAATTATTGGTTTACGCATTAAGTACTTTTATATTATTGTTTTAAAAGTAAGTGACAAGTATGTTGGAAAAGTTTGAAAGTTATGGAGAGTGGTGAATTGGCAATTGTGAATGTTGGAAAATCCACAGTCGGTATTTTATTCTATATACGTAGTATTCGGTATGGCGATTGGTGAATCCTCTTGATCCTTCCTCAATTAGAGACGCAATTAATTACGCTTAATGTTCGTACTGGCTTGGTTTTCAACAAATACTGCTCAAGCAGTAAAACTGGCGTGGATGAGAAGCTACGCCGAAAAGCACTCCGATTGAATTGCCTAGGTGGGCTATGCTAACATTTACAAACTTTCGCGTATAGCTCGGTAAAACCGTTCAATCGTAAACTATCTTCGGAATGTAACTGCGTTTTACTTGGCAAGCCTTCTTTTGAGCTTTTTATCCAGCCTTATTTTGCAGCAGTCATGTTGAAAGGGAAAAAAATCTTTGATTGAACAGATAACATCTCTAAGATGTCTTAGTGTTAGAAAATTTTGTATTTGCATTTGGCGCCGATCGCAATTCATATTCGCTTTGAAAAGATGGTACGAATGACAATTTCAAATTTTGTGTTGCGTATGAATGAGAGGCCATCACAGTATGCTGTACTATTCGATTGATTCGTTCGATCAAAAATCATGTTGGTTCGCGCATCGTAACTACTATTTTTATTTTTTTATTTTTTTATTACGATATCGTTCACCCTTCATTCCCTCTGTGTTTCTCTTTCTCTTTTTCTCGCAGTTGCTTCCACAGCCGATAGGACCTTTATTCATCCATAAATTTTGCATCGGCGTTAACGCAAATACGCATTTGTGCCTGTTTGAATGTTACAGGTTCGTACTCAAATAGTCAATTGTCATGTTGCACGTGGTATCTGATTTCGTGCATTTACACATACCGAGAAACTCTTTGATTTTTTTTTAATTCTCTTTCATAGTTTTGATATTTCTTCTGTCTCTGGTGCTTCTTTTTTTGTCTCTAATTTGAAGCCACATTATACAATGTTGTAAAAGGAAAGGATGTGAAAATTTATTGTGGTGAAATAATTGTCAATTAAGCTGACAACTGATTAATCAAATAACATTAAATGTAGATAAAAGATTATTCTTGCTTATAATTCTTCAAGTGCAGGCTGACGAATGGATTTAAGAAGAAATCGAACTGACGTTTATCCGTTCTTTTTTTTCTTTTGTCAGTGATTTAAATAATACTGTGTAACGACGAGTCACCTATCCTATGCGTAATATACAGGCGCAAAACTTGCGACTTAGCTGAATAACTCTTGATACCAAGATACTCCGATACTATTGACCTGTTTTCATCTAACTCACGTGTTTTCTGTTATTGAACATCGGACCCGCGGGTCGAGTCAGTTTGTATAGTTTTTTGCCGAACTAAAAACTAACAACGTCGTGATCTCTTAACCGACTTATAACCAGTAGACTCGTCAACTATTCTGAATTAAGTCAGTCTTAGTCTTCGTCGTGTCATCGAAGAACGAATCCCTGTCCGATACAGGGTAGCGCGAAACTTTCCAACCATGAGCAGCACCATGCGGTACCCTGATTTCGAGTCTCTTTTCCCGAGATCCTGAATCGTGTTCCTACGGAATCCAGTCCTCTCAGAATCCGTTAAGAATACGGACCTACATCAGCATCAGTAAGTATAGGCCCGTCAACCCGTTCAAGTGGAGTGAAGCCCAGCTAGTTAATTCTAGATTCCGAGTAACATCCCGCCGAATCTGAATCTTTCTACTAGAATCCAAGTTGCACCTGCGAGGACCGCCGCTATCCTGAAATTATGCGTCAATTCAAGAATAAAAAATATACCAATGCACGCAAGTGAGTACAACAAATTTCACTAGCAGCACCGTAACCTTAATTTGTTGCATTTAAGGGTTGTCTCTTCTCAATGTAGACCTCACCCCTTGTAAATTGTTATGAATAAATGTTCTAGATTATTAAAATTCTCTGTTCAATTATCCTCATCCCCGACTCTAGTTAACGTGTACGGTAGGGATAATTTTTTTATTATCTTTACCTTTGTCTACCGGATAGAAAACGAGAAGCAATCCCATAAATAATTAAGGTAAGTGTGCGCGTATTTTGAAAACTGTCTATAACTGAAAGTACTGAGATAACAATAATTTTTCTCGATGTCAAACGATTCGATAAAGTCCGCTTCGCGTTTATCTTCTATATGGAGAAAGTTGTTTCATAAAACGAGAGCGAATGATCGCGTAGGACGAGCAGGGTTTGCAATTAAGTGGTGATTTTATGTCGATATATTGGCAGCGGGAAAGTTATTTCGAAAACAGGTAGGAGGTAGGAGGTGCAAGGCTGCCCCCGGGAACGGGATTCCGGGTTGTATCTGGGTACAATGTGAAACTATTTTGTTAGTGTATGTAGCCATTAGGGTTTGTTCGCCATACATCGAGCGACGCAACGTGCTATGTGCTCGCGCCACGTATTCGCGTTTAATACCTAGAACCGCTGTTAGGGGGCCGCCAAGCGATATATGTACATACGTTTATCGGCTTGGAAACATTTCGCCGTTAAATTATGGGGGCTACCTCGCGTTGTAAATGCACCGGCAATTTGTTCTGCAACCTCGAAACCGCAATTGGGGATTCGCGTTTTTATATCGAGAATTCTCGGTACACTTTGAATGAGCTACACATAGAAAAAAAAGGTCAAGAAATTTTAATGAGAAAAATGTATTGTTATATATTATTTTGAGTCGTTAAATGCGAATATGAGAATATAATAGCACCTAATTTCATCACGATTAGTTATCGACATATCCTCAAAAAATCACATTTTTGAGTTTATGATGGAAAACATCGCTCTGCTTAAAACCATACAGAATTTTTAAAATAAATTGGATAAAACCCCATTCGAGCCTTATTACTCGATGCTTTCCCGAATCTACCTGATCACTTATGAAAATTTTACGAAATCAATCTGGATCTAACCGGGTTTTATCAAGAAATCAGAATTATAGTATTTATAGTATATTTATTATTGATCGATCACGCTTTAAACTTAATATTAAAAATTGTAAGATTTACCAAAAGAAATAAATATAAATGTAATATAAATTTAACGTAATATGTAATAGGTTACACATAAAAACGTTATAAATAGTTGAAGAACCCTTCTGTATGAACTTGATGAATTCCGTGTATGTAGCGCAAATATAGTAGAATTCAATAACAATAAGTGAGTGAAATAATTCCAATAAACTTCAAAAGGAGAAATGTACACCGTTATTGTTATAAAAAGAGAGCAATGAATGGAGCAACTTTCAGTACTTCATTATATTATCCCATTGAACTGTGTATTGTGTAAAATGTTTTAAAATTAAGCAGTTATTGTGTTTGTGAGACAAAGCCCAATTTCAATAAAGCAATATTATAAATACCTTTATAATTGTGATAATATTTATGGTAATAGAACATTCAACAATAATTGCGTGGAGATGATGGTACCACTGCAGTATATTCATCCTTACAGAAATTATCCTGCTGGAAATAAAGAGATAGAAAGAGATAGAACTCTTCACTATATCTTTATAATAAAAAGTTATAGCTATAGTTTGTGCATCCACAAAATGTTATCTCCTATTCTATCGCCACATTGTATGCCCGTGTCCGGTGATGATATCTATCTCTTCCTATCCTTGCGAGAGTCTATACCTGTGTCTGATGGTAATATCTGCAGCAGGTTATATATAATTAATATATTGCATTTCTATTTGTAGTGTGTTAAATATTGTACATTGCGCTTGCTAGGTGTGGTATTTTTCTATGCTTGATGGTTGCTTGGCGTTATATTGTTGTCTTCTATTAAAACTTTTAATGTGTAGATTGTATAGAAAAAAAACATACATCGACCAGCTCCGGCAGTATGTGAAATAAACTGTGAAAGAAAAGTCGGAAAGCAGTAAAGCCTTCCTATTCTGTTCTCCAAGGGCTAGATTTTTTCAATCTTGGACATACAAGAGAGCAACGCTGGCACGGTGCGGCGTAGTAGTTTATAAATGGGCAATTAATCCGTGGAAACCACCCGCATGCCGTTCTTCGTGCCTCCACAGGTTCCGTTACTGGACTAAGCTCCTTAAACCCTCCCACCATTGGCTCTACATTATTCAAACGCAAACCGCTTTACCAAGATTTTGTGATTTATTTAGTTAGTAGATTCATAGAAGAGCATGCACAAAAGAGGTCTAGCTCCATATCTTTGGAAAGAAAACAAATTTTTCTATTTGCATAACCTGTTATTTGTGTAAGTCCCGGCTTGACTCTATTTATGTAGTTATTATACGCGTCTTGCATGTGTTGTTTTCTATATTATTTCATTTTGTATGATCGATATTCATTATCAACATTATTTTACTCTCGATTTAACTTTGCGTAATATTGTAATTTTTATTTAAATCCACTATTTTTGCTGACGATTAATATATATTATATATTAATATAATTATATTAATTCTCTTCTGAACCGTTTAATACTTTTATATTTTAGCCTGCGAAATACATTTTCTTTAAATGTGTAAAACATTACTAATGCCTCTGCGACGACTAGTCATCGCGGCTCATCTGTGTGCCTTATTTATATTTTCTTTTCTACATTCAATGCCAATGCTTTCTTTAATACGTACATATGTGTTTTACTTTTTCTCTTTAATGGAAATGGATGAACAAATGGATGCTGTGACTGTTATATTTTATAGACGTATTTTAATTTGAAGAAAAAAAAAACGTAGAAAGGATCAGAAAGAGAATTGAGTTGATTTACAATAAAATAACATATGTTTAGGAAGAAGAAAACTCTTACTGCTCCTTTCGAAAATATATTCCTTCCGAATTGTAAAGGTTTTATGGTGTCACGTGTTTAGGATTAGGAAGACTTGGATCTTCTGATAATTTTTACTGAAGTTTATTATATACTCATAAAAAAGGACAGTTTGCCGACTTGAGCCAAAACATATTTTGGAAAGTAATGAATTTTACTAAAGTACCATAAACCCTCTCGAAAGGAAAGTTTAGATTTAAGCGTCACATTTTGGAAAAGTGGGAGAAAAACCCGACGCGTTTAAGTTTAGGACATTTTGTAGTTTGTCAAACGAGTTAGTTAGAATTTAGAGTTCAACCGGGACACTAGCCTTATTGAGTTCTCTGCGAAATGTTCGCCGGTTTCTTAAAAGGTTAATTTTATACCTCGAATTTATATATTGAAGTTTCTCTTTTCTCAACAATATATTCTTCTTATTTTAACTTAAATAGTTGTTGTTTTTCAATTTCACCCTTTCCCATGTCCTAAAAATAAAACATTCAAAAGTGACAATTTGAAAGTGCGTCACTTGTTGTGCGTCACTTCTTCACCTTATTTTTCACTTTTAAGCACAAACTTGAAAATTTCTTTGAAAATTGTCGTCTATTTTATGAATATAGTAATAAGCAGTTATTTTTAGGGAAAATGAACAAAAATTCGGAACTATGTATGTAAGAGTTTGAATCATTATAATTAATTTAAATGAAAATTAATTGTAAGTATTCAACCGCAAGCAGAAAGACACGAATTTATATTACATTTATGCTTGTTGATATATGCCTATAATGCAGAACGCTGATATTATTATTTTTAATGTCAAAAAACATTATGGTAAAATATAAATATTCTGCGTCGCATTAGCTTTATTTTGATTAATGTCTGCAGCAAATATATAACAAGTGCAATAATAACTGCTGTCCGGGTACTGATTTTCCGTAATGTAGAAAACATTGCAGAGTACATAACGATTCAGAATGAGTTTCTATACTAATAGGTAGGTATACTGCTGAGCTAAATGGACGAAGCTGTGATATGGTGTGAAATGTATTACGTATCGTGGACGCAAAGTGTGGTCGCATACATTTCGGTAATTAACAGTATTCTAAATCAAACCAATTAATGCGACTGCTGTGAATACCATGGCTAATGTAGTTTGCAGGTTCAAATAACTGATGAACTGGAAGCTTCATTTCGAAAAAAATACATAGTTTTAAACAGATTATTTCCAAGCACATCTATAATTTGTACGGCAAAATTCTGTGAAAACAGCACACTAGAAATAAATCATTATATTGTTACAGATTGAATGAAAGAGAGGAGAATTTACTCTAAGCACAAACTAGCTCTAACTCGAGTATGTGCGAATAAAAAGCATGAGCTTCAGTGTAACTCAATGCGGACACAAAATCTTGAAGGTGCTTTATCTGAAGAGCTTAATTTCCGCAGGAAGCAACAAAGTTACATCGCAGGGTGCTGATGGTAGCACTATTTTTCTATAAAGTAGGCACCTTATTGCTCTTCTCAGAAATAATGAATATATACCGAAAAGAAATATTCTTTGACGGTGGCGAGGGAAATAAAAGACCTGGGCGCTTTGCTCAAAGTACAAAGTGCTAGTTTCAGTGTTTCAGCGAATGCACGCGCGTTACATTTTACTACAGGTAAGACTCTGTGTGTGTGTGTGTGTGTGTATGTTGGCTGACTGCGAGTCCATAAACATGTAGATACACTGTACACAGACTTCATACATCAGTATGCGGACGGAATGCTGAGGTCTTGAGGGATGAAGGCTGTCGAAATACCGAAAGCGAAAAGTGTACTGATATTACAGGATCTACATGGATCTCTTACTTCCGTCTCGGTCTGACGTTTCGAACGCAATATAAGCTGTTTTCCATTATTCCGCTGTTCAAACATTGATGACGTACTTTACGTTGCACTTGTTTTACCTATTATATTATATAAAAAATGTGTATAGAACAGCACTTCTCAGAAAAACGGGAAAACAAGTGTTGAAACGAGGCAAATTTCACGTGTGTAAATTCTGTTTCTCGAGTATTATTCGCCTAATATACGTGAAAAAGCTCAATCTGCTATTTCCTCGACACCATCAGAATATGAAGAAACGCAAAGTATGCGGGTAAACGCAAATAAAGACATAATTCAAGACACCAGAGACAAAAAATCAATTTTCTTATTTAAAATTAATCTTTGTATCAATTATGATGTGTTTACAAGAAACACAATTGTCCAGTGCATTTAATTATTGCAATAAAGGATTTATGATGGATTTCAAATTGTTGGGATCATATTGGGTGTTTTCTAAAGTCGAACGTGTTTTATTATATAGTGTAGCAATATTTGGCAATATGACACATTCAGATAACTGTAAAAATCTGCTATTCTTTAAACTTTTCATTTTGGCCGCACTATATGTTGAAAATCTTCAATAAGTAATTTTGTTGTTTTCAGTTTCCGCCGCATTGAAATTTGAATAGAAATTAAAAACATTTTGCTTTTTGTGCGACTTTTTTGCTCGCGCTCTAATAATATTCAACTGATTTGCTTAGAGCAAAGACTCATTGCAGGAATTTTTATCGGATTAATTCTTCGCAGTTAAACGATGCAGCGGCGGTCAGTTTTGTTTATTTTTCGTGTTAGTGACGGGGATGCAACGCGCCGCGCCAACAATCAGAGCTCATAATTTTCATCCATGCCGCCAATGAGAAATAAAATGACATAATACACAGAGTAAGCGGTGTTTAGTTTTTTAATCAAAGAAAAGAAGAAAATAATCATATTATTCGACTACAGGCTAAGGTTGGGAAACCGTGTTTCCGTAGTACCGTAGTACATGTCAATAAGAGATTAGAGATGTTTTTAAACTAAATTAAAGCAGGCAAAAGGTAAAACAATTTTCTCAATTTTTCGTGAGATGAGTATGATATCTAAAGAGGAAACGAGTAGAAAATAGAATGAAAGAGAAATTGTTTAGACTAACCATTTTAAGTTATCGAGAACTTTAACTAATCAAACTATAGCAGGGCTGAGTTGGAGAGTGGCTTCCTTATCGACCGCTCAACTTACCTACTGCTTAAACCGCATATTCTATTTCTCCCGCGCAATTTCTCCCGCTTTCAGTTCAAGGATATTATTTTTTGAATGTGAGCTTTTTTACTTTCAACTTTGACCATCCTGCAGAACAATGCTTATAGAAGAAACTTCTTCCGCAAGAAACTTACTTGGTTAGGGCTTTTTTACTAACTGGATATCTGATATTGCTGATAGGATCGTTTTGGTCGGAGTCTAACATTATTAAACTTCTGAGCTAGCGGCTCAACGATCGTTTTTTTTTTTTTTTTGAGAATTATTTTCCATTCGAAATAATAAAATGGCGACACGAATAAAAAAAATTTGTCAGCTTGATCTGATTGGTTTCTAAATAGATAAGCTAAGTAACTGAATAGTTGCGTTGACTGAACCATGACTGTAGCAACCATTATAGATATATATTTTTCAGTATAATATTGTTGGTCCAACCATAGCTTTCTCTCTGTGTATGATTAAAACTTTGAGACACAAATTGGAAACAACTATACTGAGCAAAAGAAGATGAGAAAAGAACAATGATCATTTATTAATTATTGATTTTTTTTAGGATTTGACCACCAGACACCCTGTTATTATGGCATTTGCTAGTAAATCCAGTAGACTAAATTTTAAACAAGAAACTCGCCGTATCCGTGGTGTCTGCTCTTATTTCTATTTGAGCGAGTTGCAGAAAGAATATGGCTTAGTGCCAAGATTTTTATAAAATTTCGGAGAGGTACCTACACTCGCATCCATCTGCAGCAGGGAAAAGAATGAGTAACAGCGGCAGGAAGAGATCGAAATGCGTCACGTATGTACCTGGACGTGTTATTTCTTTTTTTTTTTTTTTCTCGTACGACCTGATTCTCTGATAAAGCCAATAAACCCTCGTCAACCGAGAGGACGCGGACGGCGCAGCGGTGGTCAGTCGAAGCTACATTCGCCTTTCTGGGTCGATTCGTCCCTAACTCGTCTAGCTGCCACTTCCCTGGGGTACTTTTATCCCCCGGATCACGGCAACGAGTCGGCTGCCAAATTTGTTTAACGAGTTTCCGGCTGTGCAGACCTTCATGTCAAAACGCACAAATTTCCCCGTCCATTGGGATTTGCGTTCTCAAAATCAGCCAAAACAAAGGCTGATTTTTTCACTGCGAATGAATTTTTGTCACATCACCGAGAATGCTAAAGTGCAATTTTTTAGCAGGGAAAATTTACCGTGATAAATATTATGTGTTATTTAGCTAAAATTTATTATAATATATGAGGGAAGAAGCGCCGCGTCGGCGCGGCGAGGCGATGCGAGGCGAGGCGAGGCGCCTCATCGTTTTCTACGTCGTTATCAGCAGTTCGAAATAAAACAAATTAAAAATATAACTAAGGTTAAAATCTATGCAACATCAGATAAGAGAAACATCACTCTTATTTATAATAACATTAATTCAAAAATTACTATGTACCTATACATATGTAAATTTTAAATTAAAAGTCATATAAAAGCTTAAAAAAAATTATTTCCCTAAATCGAAGAAATACGTACCCCTTCTTCTTATATTCTCTAAAATATATTCTATCTTGAAGAGATCTTGCGACTTATTGTAAAACCTGGTTGATTATTAAAGCCGAATTCAGAGTCGTCTTGACAAATCTTTCCATCTAGCTGTCCGTTATGCTACTTTCATCCAGCATTACACGACCGTCTTATACAAAATGCTCCTTTCCTTTTAAAATGTATACTCGCAAGAACAAAAATTTCTTTTATTGAAGCTGAAGCCCTCTTCTGAAAATATCAGATGTGTGTCTACATTCTCTTGAATGAAATAATATCCCGCTTATAAGTAAAAATTAAAATTCTCTTTGTTTCCCATTCCATACAAATTTGATTTCTTCTAATGAGAAGTCTAACTTTTAACCCTTAATTTCATTTTCCCTGCCTCGAAATGTTTCTATTTCTCGAGGAATTGCATCCAATAGGTACTACTTACTCCTGGTTGTTTTAATTGCAATCGCAGACTGTGCTTTCGTTCTCTTTTTTCTTTCACAAAAAAAGTATTCTACCGATAATGAGATTCTTCTGTAGACGCTCTGACGACTATTCTATATGTATACAGATAATATTTAAAAAAATATAACGTTAGATTGTATAAACGGATATAAACATGATTAAATATTTAAGTTTGATGACATCTATATTGTATACTATATGTATGAGTAGATGTGAAGTCCATCATTTTTCGATTCTATCTAGAGAATATTTAGTTCGGCAACTTCCGTTTTAATAAAATTTGCAGCTTCTACAGGGTGAACCGGTTATAAAATGTGTACGCATCGTCACGGGTCATATTTTATACGGCAATTTGGTTATAAGTGGTAAGAACGTAAAGTTAACAAGTTGAGTGAGAGAAGGGGATGGCTAAGGCAAACAAACGCGTCGCTAAAACGGAATGTGTTGCTTTAAAGGAGAAAGATTTATTAGTGAACCGTATGGGGTGAAAAAGTTTGCATTACCGTACAGGGGTTTGGTTGGCGTACATATATATATATATATATATATATATATATATATGATGAAGCTGAGGTCGATGGTATGTGGTTTGTCTAAAAGGTGAAAGCCAAGTCGATAGTATGCAGCCTCGACTGCGATAAACGATAAATGGGTTGTCTATAATGCTTGGTGCCTCGATTCATACACAAGGAACGTGCATTATTCGAAGTGCCACGATCTGTGTGTATAAGGTACATATAGCCTATAGGGTAGTCGTCGAATCGTCTACAGAAGAATCTCATTATTATTTCAATTAACGGATTTCCAGATATTTTAAGTGGTAATTAAGCCAAGAAATTAAAAATTTCAAGTAATTTAAAAAAGCTCCAAACGATTTTGAGGGATTTCAAATGATTTAAAGATTGTAAGTTTTGAAGATTTTTTTCAGAAATTTCAAACGTCGTGCATTCCATTTGTTGACAAATATTAGACAGGTATAGTTTTAGGATTTGGTCTAACTATTCGCGATATATTATATCTTTTCGTGAAGGTTTCTTTGATGACAGAGTAATAAGCTTTATTTGTTCGTATTTCAGGAATAAGACCGTCTGCAATTTTTCATGTAATTGAACTTGTATTTTAAGTTTGGGTTATTATCCTGTAGAATCTTGCTGGTGAAACAGAAGGATGACAGTTTTCCCGGATGTGTCTCAATAATGTATAAGATATAAATGAAAAATTCCAAAGAAACAAACTCTTTTTTTTGGGGGAAATGTGAAAATTTTCTAGTCCGGAAGTTCTTTCAGCGCCGCCGCCTATACACAAGGTTAATTTTACAAAATTAATGTAAATTCTTCTTACCTGCATGCTGGCTCACCGACAGTCTCAAAAAATAGACAGGTACCGCCGTTCATACAAAAATCCCCTGCAATTGGACAGGGTTGTTCCTGCCTTGGCCACGAAACTGTCGCTGCAAAAAAAAAGAACAAAGAAGAGACTTTTACTGAAAGTTTTCAATTTTATCTGATAGTGAATTATTCTATAATCTACTTGAAGTACATATATATATATATATATATATATGTACTTCAAATGTGTTGCGTGCTAATTTAGGAACAATGGAAAAGTGGGGAAAATTGTACGCTTATACAATTAGACAGAAAGTGTCTGACTACAGCTCTACCCTCGTATCACTGCAACGAGCACGAGAGTCTCGCCCGTTAGTGGTTCGACTCATTTTTGGTCAGACATCGGCTTCTCTCTACCGACCGCGCGCGTCCTCTAGGTACATACGGTATAATTTCGATAACTTTCCTTCCGATAAGTGTGATATTTTGCTCATGATTTTCACCTGCACATTATTTACGCATGCACACATTTAATATCAAACTACTAGAGGGGACATCCGAAGTTAGAAAGTTATCCGAGTTGTATAATACTATCAGGATAATTTAGATTTTCTTTGAAACAAACTTGCTTAACCCTCGCATCAGTCTTTAGTGTCAAATTGTGACTATTTTCAAATTTAACGCACAGTTATATTCAAAAAATCTCTTCTGAAGTGTTGTAACTCTCCAAACAAGCCTTAACAAAAATTTCCATTCCTCGAAAACTTTCAACTAGGAAATAATAACATCTATTCAAGTCATAGTATAACCACTTTTTATTTAGAATCACAATCCGAAGCTACCTCCATCAAGAAACTTTTTAAAAGTTGCTTCAGATTGACTTTGATATAGCATTCGGATTTGTTCAGAATAGCTCGGATTTATTTGGATTGAACTTAGAAAAGTCTTAAGTATTGAAAATAATTCAGAGTTATAAAAAAATATATCATTCTGACTGAGAGTCGCATTAATTCATATAAGGATTCTCCATTCGCGGATTGAAAGGTGAGATTTGGATTGATTTGAAATTCATTTTTGGATTAATATTGATTAGTCGTTTCGGATTAAAATATCAATAATTTTTTAACTTTATTATTTTGCATGAGATCCTTGTTCCTTTTTAAAGAAGAAGTGATCATACACACAATTCAACTTGTAGTGCGCGGCGTAATAAAAGAAATAAAATGTTGAATGTCGATTTCAAGAAAGTAAATTGTTTTATGAATGAGATGAATGCTGGTTTTTATACAGTTCTTACGACGTTGTGAAAAGTACCTCGAATACGATGAGCGTCAGCATTGCTGCAGTTTGTATTCACTTCCTGCTGAGCCTCCGCAGGCTTTATCTATCTCAAGACATAGACCAAAGACGTCCCATTTTCTGAGATTCACTGTTGTGCGGCGGAAGTGTTGCGAAAGTGCGCGCCTATCCTGGGCTAAAAACAAAATCCTTTCAAGCCGCGCCCCGTCGTCGCTTCCACCACCTTGCCCCCCCCCACCCTTTTGGTAGAAGCAGTGGGGCTTCTCGTGCGAATAAATCGCAACCCTTTCCAAGGGCTTTGTTCCACCCGCCTAAGAAAATTATATTCATGGGGGCTGTGCATTTTCATTTCAATCGGTACGGATTAGCCTTTGGTATGCAAATATCGCCAGCCGGATTTATGAAAATCCTAAAACATGCGAGCAATTGCATTACAGGTGAAATAAGGTGATAATTTATGTATAATATAAACATTCTTTTTTCATCTTTGCACTTGACTAAAACTTTTCATTTAGATTTTGAAAATTGTCCCCCACATAAACCGATTTATGCGAGATGACGATGATTTTTATCTTTTTCCAAGATATCCCGTCAGCAGTCGTCAGCTAGATTTCCGAGAATCGTTCTGCAAAACTTGCAGTCACATCACATCTCTAAATGCAGAGAAAACAATTTGCATAAGTTATGAATTTTTTTTAATAAGGAAACTGCGTAAAAAGTGCAAATTGAAAAAGTGATGTTTAAAAGATGAAGGAAGAGGGAAAGGAATGAAATTCAGAGAATAAAATACATTATATGGAACTGAGAATGAGGACATCAGAGAGTTTTGCTAAATGAGGTAGAATAATTTCCTGACATTATTTTTAAATAAGAATGGAATTTTCCTTCTTCTCAAGGTTTCTAACTTCATATTACAAGGAGAGTCGTAGGAGAAAGCACAGAGGTGTTATTATCACCACACACGAGGAAGAGTATCAGCATTCAGTCTCTCTACAGTAAATAGAGTAGCTAGGTAGTAGATATTTCGGTGCTTAGAATGCGGTGAGAAAATTGAAATTTCACTATTCTCTTCTACAACCCCCTTTTACCCCAGAGCGTAAAACTTTTTGCAAGCAACACCCGGAAATATCTTCTGCTCGTAAGAAATAATGAGGAGAAATGCACGATGTAGGGAAACGGAGAAAGGAATAATAACACATTCGCCTTCAAGTATCCTGTATACGCCGAACGGGAACGTTAACTCCTTTCATTCCATCCGCCGCAGAGAGCGAATTAAAGCTTTATTATCATATTATGTGCTTGTAAAATATAAGAGGATACCCCTGAAATTCTTCCGGGGATATATTCCCGGCCTCTTAACGAGGATGTTACTTTTAAGGAAACCTGCTGCTATAAGCTTGCGTGTTGTCCGAGTATACAAAGAAATAATTTACTTATGACGGAAACAAGTAGATGCTTCTATATTGTTTCCGCGTTGTATTATGAAATTCAATGGAAAACAAGATATATCAATTATTATCCGTCAATGGCCTGAAACCAAGTCCTATGTTCAACTCAAATGAAAATGAAAAGTCGGAATGAATTTACGTTTTTTGTTTTCTACACAATGCCATCAGCGAGTGCACAGACTATGCACCCGCGGGTGCATCAATACTTTCTTGATGTGTTTTCTAAGGAATTTGGATTCTAAGAGCAATACAGAAGGTCTAGTCACTAGTGAACCTCGTTAAATTATTCGAGACGGGAAAAGAGAGACCGCCGCCGCCGAGGTTACAAAAGAAGTGTGCTTCTTTGGAGTTTTAAGCATTGAGAAGTTTCATCCCTTGGTTTCCAAGTTCTAGTGCTTTGGGTTCGTCGCTTTTTCATTGGATAGTGGTATGGATTCCTCGCTGAAAAAAGTAAATTGAATAGATTTCGCGGCGCGAAGTGCTAGTGCATACCGTATGGCTGCTTACCGGATATACTATAGGAAAAAGGCAACGTTGGAATGTTACTCCCAAGTGATTTTAACGATGCATGTGGTGGCAGTCGACTACTACTCCTTCCATTACACTTCTGGCGATGAATTTTCACTTTCATGGAACGTTATACGCAATAAGAGCTGCGCGAGGCCAAAATTAATTCATATCCTCTCTATACAAGTGTTGTCTAGTGAAAATTCAGAAATAAATATACAATTGAGATTAGTTGATCACACACGGAGAAACCTGCTGTAATTAAAAAATAGCTCAAAATAGTAAAAATATGATTACCACTCTATAAAAAACTTAAATCTACCTATTTTTAATAATTTCTAGATTCGCTCGTGCCTAGTTATATGTATTCAGAGAATTAAGTAAGCGACTATCGCTTACTCTTATTTCAAGTTTTAACAGCTAATTCCTTATCAGAATGTGCAGTACTCTCATCATGCTCTGTATTATCTATTTAAATTATTTTTCACGTATCTACCGTATATGCTATATCTAGTGAAAAGTCGTCTCGAACAAGAAAGTGAGATTCAATAAAAGCAGTTCATGGTTACAAATAGCTCTGAACCGAACTAACGTTATCCACGATTCTGTTCAGAATTCGAAATGCGTTCAACGCTTGAATTTCGAGTACCTACACTCGTGTGTAGTTTTTTTTTATCTGCTCAATTCTCGTTTTCGACGTGTGTGTGCGTGCGTGTGTGTGTGCAGTGGCGTGGCAGACAAAAAAGTGGCTCCGGTAAGCTGATTTGACTTTTAACACTGACATAATATATATATATATATATATGTGTGTGTGTGTGTGTGTGTGTGTTTTAGGTGCGTTCAGAGAAAAGGCCGTGGTACTATGACATGGTGCTTAACAAATTCAGATAAAAAATGTAGTGAGATTGCATGACAGGAAAGCAGCACCACCGCAATTCTAAAGTCAATTATTCAATATATAGAGATGAGAGCGCCAAACACACTTCATCGTAGGCAGTTTGTATGACAGTAAATTTTTCTACGCAGTATATATATATATATATATATATATTTGACTATGTTTAGTAACCATGCATTTATTCTTATGGCACGCAGTGCTGGCATTCGCAAAACCAATCATACAGAGTGGAAGAAACGCTCTCGGTTTCTCAACTTTAACGGGATCTCTGTTATGAAAATTTCGTAGTATAGTAGGTATATGATGTCTAAAATCTGGAAGGCATGAATGATTATATGCGAATGTTGTTAGTTTAAATTAGTTTTCCGTGGTCAGTGGAGCGTACATGTGAATTAGCATATAGGTTCCTATTAGTTTTAGCCTTTGGCGATTATTTTCCTGGCATTTCCTCAACAGCGCTAAAATTTCTCTAGAAGAGCATACGTACAACTCCACACACTTCCTCTCAAGCTTTCTATAGTCTACGTTATTAAACGCGAATAGTTTCGCAGCTCCAAATTGTGGAATGGCACCGACAACGTGACGTTCCACCATGCGGTTTATACATTGAATAAAATATACATTATACACGTGTATAGATATTCACGTTCGAGACACGTGATACCAAACCAAGCGCACGCTGCTTCTCTTGCTGCCACAAAATTTATATCGGAATATACATGGGAGTTGATTGTTTAAAAATGAACTTGGGAATTGTTATATAATAGCGCGAGCTTATGAATATCTCCGGCACATATATCACGTTTATACATATATTCGAACACGAAAATAGCAGGGTATATTCTTATTATAAGATGGTTTGAGACTTTTGTTGGTTTAGTATTTTGATGTTTTGATTTTGACGTAGAAGCATCAAAGAGAAGCATAAAAATCATTGGATATTATTAGATATGGATATTAAACTCACATTTAATTTTTCGTTTACCATAATTGGAAATACATATAAGACGTGAAATGCAAAATCTCAAATGTAAAATATGAAGTGTAAAATATGTTTTCATAACATCTAAATTGAAAATTCGACTTTCAATGCCTTCACAGAAGAGCGAAAGTAACAACAGAGTTTCAACTCATGCACGAGGGTTAAAAGTAAAAAAGTAGTTGATCGGAAATTGCAATTTGTAATGTGACTCCGTCGCTTAAGCGAGCACGCGTCATCATGTCTTGATGCTGTTCATCTTAAAACTAATTTCATTTCGTGATGGTATTCCGCAGTCGTTATCACATGTACCCTTTTTATTTCTCCAGTTTTCTTAAATAAAACATAAAAAGTTTTAATTAAAATTCCCCAAACCTTTTTATTTTCAATTTAGATGTTATGTGAGTTAACCTTTTTTTTTTATAAATAAAAAAGGTCATACAGACCAATCGTTCGACTTTCCATAGAAATATATATAGGAGTAGAGGTGAAAAGGTATATAATAGAAAGAGAAAGAAAGGAGATGAAAGGAACCCCAATTGTTATCGAAAATATCTGAAAATTTCGAATAGACGCACCGGCTGATGGACACACGTGAATATCTATAATGCGAGTTTACGCGAATGTTTCATAATTTTGCATCGTTAAGTAATTTTAACGTCGGCTTCAATATTTTGTAGTGCGTAAAAATGCGTCCGGCAAAAACCGGTCGAGATGAATGTAGCTTTGCGTGCATTACGAAAGCCACTACGTTAAATGCTGCCAGTTTCGTTTATCTCTATTTCTTTATTCGCTAGAGCTTAAAGCGCGCCGAACAAAATAATCTCAAAGCACAGGATGATAAATAAATGTTCATGCGCCGGTGGCTTTGCAGTCGATGCGAGATTTCATCAAGGGATTAAAGTCGAGTTTCGTTTCAGCTTTTTATTAGCGATTTTTAGAATCTAGAGCGAGTAGTGTTGATGAATTTGTTCAATGAAACTGGAGGCAAAATAAAAGTCTAACTCTTTTGTGATGAAGCAGCAAGTTTATGATCTATTTACCGAGTCAGTAAAGTATAAAATCGCAACCTCATCCTATTAGACGATCCCTATTGGCTGTTTTTTCTTGTCTTAGATGGCGTGCAAGTGTAAAAAGTGAAACATTTCAGTTTCAATATAACCGAATGAATGGGAATATTGTGGGATTATTAAATATTCAGTAAATTTTCTTTAGGCAATTGAATGAAAAATTCAAGGGATTTCATTCGATAAAAAAGCATACTTAATATTTTAAACTGCATGCGAATAGTAAACAATAAGATGCGGATCACAAAGCATGACACACTATTGAGGTGTGTTGTGACTATTGCAGAATTGACTATTGAGGGAGTCGAGTGTAGTATAAGCTGAATGAGCTGCTGAATCTTATTTTGATAAAAAGTTTCGTTTCATTTGAAACATATTATGATCACGTCATAAACTACAAAATTATTTCCAAGTTTCTGCCGCCTTGAGTCGTATTCGCACAGGAAAGGCTCCGTACGTTGGAGAAACAGACCGCCATGATAAGATAGCTTTCTTTTTGTTCGTCTTTTTTTCTCAGACGAACAAAAAGTAGTATTATTATTATATTATATTATATTAAAAAGTATTATTACATTCTCAGACGAACAAGTATTGTCGGGAAAATAAGAGGTTAGTTTTAAGAAAAAGTAAAATTCACGAAAAAGTCTTCAGAATGCGAGAGCAAGCACGCGATTATTCATTTAAGGGATAAATTCGGAACAATAAAAACATAATTGAAATCAATTGATTGCAATTAAAAAATAAAATTACCGATCACCAGGTAAAATGCAATTAATTTGTTACTTCGTGCGATTCATTGATGATATATGTAGTATGTACGTTTTAGAGTTTTCCTCTATATTGTTAATGATTCAAATTTATGTCACACTTTTGCTGCAGGTATTAAAAAAAGTAGGAAAAAAAGGATAAAGAAGAAAATCTGGGACGCCACACTACGTGCGAGATTCGAGTGAAAGAATTGTGTGTTCGTTCTGTACTTGTCATCCTCTTCTCTACTTTCATGCTCAACGTATTTTACATCCTTACAAACCCTCGCACACTCTATTCGTTCTTCGCTTAACCAACTTCTCGTCTACCTTTGTCGCCAATATATATATATATATATATATACTCGCTTCAGTCTTCCTTTTTTTCTCATTTTGTCACAATGTGGCATTCCGAGAAATTTAAATCGCAAATTTGCAGTTGAAACAAAGCATCTGCTTGTCACAAAGAAACAAAAATTACTATCTTTAGCATTTTTTCATACCTCACACGTTATATGTACTTTCATAACACAGAGACTTTCTTATACGCAATATCGTTATGTGAATATATATATATATATATATATATATATATATGTAGATTGTAGATGCACAAATCAAGTCATTAACACAGCCGAATTAGAGATTTACCTGGTCCACTTAAGGGCAGCTAAGACAATTAAGGAATATATATCTTCCTTTAATGTAACTTTTACTTTTAAAACTAAAACCAATCATCATATCGGAATATTCATATAATAATAAGGCTTATTACTGAAGTATTTCCTTATCTGAGGATCCCACTGCTGCTGGAAAATGGCATGTAATCCATCATCCCTTTGGTAGCCAGGTTATGTTTAGAATTTCCTATTACGAAATTGTCAGAACGTTCTCCTCCACTATCGGAATTGTATTCTGAATGTGTGAATGAACTAGATCAAGTGATAATTATTATATATAACAAACTGTTCAACCGCAAACAGTAGGTTGGTTTTTATTATATTAGTTATGTTTCAGCGATAAGGTGACATGCTGCTATTATATCTTATTGATTAAACGAACTAAAACTAATGGTACATAAATAGAGTTTTTCATGAGTATGTGAATGCAAAGCCTAACCATGGCGGCTAGAACATTAACGTAGCGTGCACGCCGGAATTCCACAACATCGATCTTACCAGCTGGCGTGCCACACGAGCCATTGCCATCGCTATAATAGCCTGCAGAATTAAAAAAAAAAAGCCTTACACCGTCGAAGAACATTTATTTGATTGTGTTCTACCAAGATGATAGAAAGCAGGCGAAGGTATAGATAAGAAGATCATATAAGTTATAATAAGACTAAAAGGACTATTCGATGAATAAAAAAAAAAACAAAAAAAAAACAAAAAAAAAACAAAAAAAAACAAAGAAAACAAATTATTAAATTCTCTAGTAAAAAATACAATTGGATCGTATTTAGACCGATTGAACTTTTAATCGGTGCGAATCAGGTTTCGTCAAAGAAGTCCCCACTATAGCGAAAGTTTCGGATTACAATTCAGATTGGAGCCACAGATTGCAAAGGATTGAATGGTTAGTTTGGATTGGTTTTGAATTCATTTGGATTTTGAGACTACGGCATTGGATATTAACAGGTAAATTCGGATTAAGGATTAAAAAGGATTCAGAAGAACTAAAAAATCTTTTCTTATGAGGCTTGAATCAATTTGCTTAGAATTGGAAGTGGGCATAAAATGTTAGTGTTGTTGAGCGATGTGTTTTGCAATTAGTTGCTAGATGTTTTATTTCGCATGAGAGAATGACTAAAAAAGCTTAGATCCAAATCAGGGTATAGCATTGTAGAAAATTGTAAATTTTAAGTGGCTCTTAAGATAATAACATTGCGTTGCTTCGCAGTAGTAAAGTTGTAAAATGGATCTCAAAGCATAACGAAAGGAGAGAATATCTCAGTAACTATCTCAGTAACTTTGTAGAGTAGGCTACTCTCGAAACAAGTTTCGTATTTGAATTCCTCTCTTTCGAGACGTCTGGTAGTTTATATCGCGTCATGAAACACCGGCTTTCGTAAAGTCACGCCTCCTACTTGCTTCCATAGAAAGCTTTAAGAGTGACGCCGCGCCGCACCGCGCCAGTTCTATTATTGAGAAAGTACTTTACTTTTGCTATCGCATTGGTGCTTGGTTGTACCAACGTGTGCCTAGTCACTTTTTGTAGTGATTTTAAGTTACAGGACAATTTGAAATAGTAATTGAAATTTGGCAATTTATGCACGGGTCTTAGTTAATTCAATTTGTATCATCAATACTTTCTTTTTTGCTGGATACAGAAAATTGAAATAAAATGCTTATATAGAAAGTTAACAGTAGGCTAACAAAACAGCACCATTCCTAATTAATTTTCACTAAGGTCGTATATCCCGAACACTTACACAGTAAGTAAGTTGTCAAGCAAATGCTTCAATCAGAGGATGAAAAGAGACAGTAGTACGTTCACCGATTATATGCCTATTTTTCTACATCCTACGGCGGAAGCATTAACTTAGATCTTACTTCTTCAATTCAGACACGGTCTATATAATTAATTATCTAATTACATGTATGTGAATGCAGACCAAATAGGAATTTGCCAAGTAGTATACATCACAGAGTTTAGTCGACCAAACAGCTAATATGTATTCGGATTGCAAACTTGTTTTGTATTGGCTCGAATACAGACTTTGGATTTTACTTCGACATTGCGCGGCTCTTCATTCGGATAAGATTTCAATTCGAAACTTTTGCCAAGGATATGCGATTATTTCATTCAGAATGATTATCTACATACATGATTTTGATTGCTTTATTCTGTACATGTAACTATACCGAAATTTTATTACCCACTAATTGAAATTTACATCTATTCAAATCAGAGCAGTATTCCCGCCCGATATGCGATATAGTCCGCCACCATCGTATGCAATGCTCCGAGGCTAGTTGAACAAGTTACTTGATTCAATTTGTAGAAAGCCGTAAAGGTGTTTTATGTATCACGAATTTAAAAACTTTATCAGAAAATACTCTCAAGTCATCATCATCACGTGCTGGAAAATATCTTTATGATCTTTTCTTTCGTAGGAGTCTTCCGAGAATTCTGCTTTTCCTAGTAATTACTTATTTTCTTTGAAGAGACGTATATATTTATATATAACCTTTGGAAGTTTGACTTTTGTCACTTATATCTACTGTACGCATAAAATGATTAAGTTGGACATTTAAATAATATCTCGAGAGTAGCAATTTCATGGAATTTTAAAGCGAGTTTTAACAATTACCTGTACAAATTTTTTTTTTAATTTCAGACTATGCTCGAAGCATACAATTTTGAGGAAAATTAATTATGTTGTTAATTTAAATAGAGAATAGTTTAAAGACTAGTTTTGCTTACAATTCTCGAGAGTTTTGGATCTCCATTCTTTCATTAATTGTGAGGCTCATTTATGTACATATGTATAGTAGTGTCGAAGGTTTCGTATTTATTTATTTATTTTCTTGTAATTCTGAAATTATAAACGAATGGACAAAGAAAATACCATTTAGGAGAGAGAGAGAGAGAGAGAGAGAGTGTTTTTGATCTTACAGAAGGTCATCGGTTACGGGTTTTGATAGGTGTTCGAATGGGTACCTCCTCGATGACGGCATATCGAATCGAAGCAGCATTAGTCTTCAGTGAATTATAGCACGTCAGTGCTCAATGCTCATAACGTATCGGTGGCGAGAGGGAGTACCGAATTTAACACCGAAGGTGGTAGGATGAATTCTGTACTGGCCTCTCATCGCAAACACACCCTGTCTATTCATCGTCGGTTCTATTGTGAGGATTCTGGGACGCAGGAGTCTTTACAACGACGACCACGACGCTGTCCTAGAAACTGAATTGTATATATAAGCGCGCAAACTAATGCAGCCAACGAACTCTATAACCTAACGTGCGGCGGTACCTTATAGTTATGTTAGGTAGAAATCAAACTGCGTTTCTAGTTTCAGTAGATTTCAAGCAATGTGGAATTCCATTGACAACACTATAACATATCATAGATTGTACCTAGGAGCTGATATTAGTTGCTCGAGGGTCCTCGTATTATTGGACTTTGTATTTGCGGAAACCGCGGGTCACTCATAGCTAGCCTAGCAGTGTTTGCACATATTGTGACGTGATATTTCACTTCGTAAAAAAATGATTTATAACTGCCATTTAAAACTCTTGAAATGTCCAAGTTCTATGCAATCCTTTTTATACAGATTAATCGGAAATTGCAGGTAGCTAAATAATGGTATGGTATATAGGTACTTATTTCTTTCTTTTCTAAATGTAATTGCCCAATTGATTCTTCTTCTAACTACTTATACAAATAAATTGTAGCTTGAAGACTTTGTGCAAAGACTTTCTGCTCTATATGTGTGTTCTAAATTGCACAAGTATTTGTTTTAAAGAATCACAATAGGCAGATGCTTTAGCCGAATGTGGCTTTTGACACGCTATATCTATCTCACTTCCTCTTTTCAGATTTTTTTTTTCTTTATTTCGGAATAGGAAGGAGGAAGAGCGTTTGTTTAGCGAGCTTCGAGAAGTGAGAGCTTCGTTCATGAAAGTTTCGTGCCAGGTGCCCCGACACTCTCGCTCTTTCCGCTTTGTGCGATACCGAGCTTGCAAGACAATAACGTTGACGTAGAAGGTTGGGCTTCTTTATAGTAGAAAATTTTCGTCTAACAGAGAAGCTGCTCACAATGTGTCACCAGAGAAAAGTTTATTTTGGGCATCTATTTTCTTCTTTTGATACCCAAGAGATATAAAAAAAACAAAAAAATTGTTCAAAGAATTTCCTAAACATTTTGTGAAATTGACGACAGACAATTAATTAATATTTATAGAGGACACCGCCTAAACCGAATTCAATATGTGCTTATTTTAGTTTATCGCAATGTATACTGATGACAATAGTATACCTATTGTAACTATCATTTGACATTGAAAACTTAAGACTAGGTCGCTTATTTCTCATGAACGTCCACACACATTTATGATGTGGTTATTTGCGACCGTGATAATCTGCTGATTTGACGCTTTCCAGGCGTCATTGTATACGAAAGCCTGACATAGCTAGTGAGGCCGTAATTGTCATCCTTTGTTCGTCGCATGTGAGCTTGTGGCTAGCCGCGAGTTTCCAAGGCTCTTTCAGCCGCACTGCACAGTGAAATTATCATGTATGTAGTATGCGTAATTCGTGGTTTATCACCGACGAACACGTCTAACAGCTTTAACGCTTTTCTTGCCTTTCTTTAATATCTTTGTCGTTTTTATTCTGGATCGCAATTATTCAATTCAATCTTTAATATGATTTTAGCACAAGTTGTTACTAGACGAAAAGTGGAAGTGGAAAGAATGTTTAAAATGGGATTCATAAACTCAACATTTTCAAAGCGATGCCAACAAGTTTGTGTGACTTTTGATTGCGGAGAGTTTGAAATAAGGTGGAGGAGGATTCTTCATTGGCTTCCTGAGATGTAATAAAAATAGCGTTTATATTTTACGTTATTTGATGTTTGATTTTCATAGGTCTGAAAGCATTCAGAGCACTGCATTATCGTCGAAGATTCGATAAACATTAAATTCGATGATTGTGTTGAGAAAAATCAAAGTTAACCTTTCAGACATTTATAGAATTCGCCAGAAGCAAAATGAAGAAGCCGAGAGAAGAAGCAAGAGAGAATAAACTGTATTTTCGAGAAGTAGAAAATTGGCTTGTAGAGTTTTCAATGGAAACTATTGGTAATGTCTGTATTCAGTGCTTTACGGTCAGGCGATGCGACGAGACGCGATGCGCGACTTCGTTTTATTGTGAGAAAAGACAGCTTTTAATTTAATAAACGAATTTTCATTGCGAAAATATAAAGAATATTAAGCTTAAAATATTATTGCTTACGTATTCAGTTAACGGATTTTAGAAGATTTCGGAGGATTTTGATGTTACATGCGAACCAATTTCAAAATTAAATTTCTCAAAATTCATGCAACAGCTTAGAAAAAGTCGCACTCGCGACTTACTTACGCAATTGGTGAAAGGCATGATTTAACGTCGGAATAAAAGTACTAAAAATGTTCGATGCGTTGCATTAAAACTTTATCTCGAAACCTAAAGATCGCGGAATAAGAGTGCTTAAACGCTTATTTTGTAAATATTTTAAGACAGACGATAGACGACGACCTCAGATGGAAGGACAGACAGATGACGGATACACGAACAGAAGACACCGTTGTAAAAAGTCTAAACAAAAACCACCCCAATTTTCATTGACTACATATAATAACATCAAGTTTTTTCGGCACATCTTAATAGGAATTTATATGAATGATTCAAGGATATATTATATAGTAACTATGTATACGCACTTATCGTTTCTCGTTATCTGAAAAAGCCCTCGTAAACGAGGGAAGCAGTGCTGATAAAGGTATCGCTTGTACTTCCTATTGGCAGATGACACGTATAGGTACCGATGCTGCCGCGGTTCAAATGAAGAAAACGTTTCTCCTTCTCGATACTGGACAGTAAAGCAGAATATTCCAACCGAGGAAGATTGGAGTTTGATTGTTCAAGACGTAGAGATAAAAGTTTAATGCGTGTTGTTCAAATGTAGTAAAGCTCTCTAGAGTAGTGTATAGCTCTGTACATGTGCATTGTACAAGATTGCCAGGAAATTTACCCATATATGCATTGGTTCATAGTATTATGGTATTGTGACCACACCATGAGAGTTTCGCCGTGTGTTTTCTAAAATAAACGTTAGTAAATATTAACGCGTTCCAGGCTCACATGAATAATTATTGTCATGCATGTGCTCTGAAAGTGAATGCCTGAAACTGCTGATGCTGAAACAGGTGCCTACTCCGTGCCAACGCCGCGCCGTAGCTAATGTCTCGTTTTCAGCCTCTGAAATTGGTGAGATACAATATACACTTCGAAGAGCACATTCTTTGGAAATTGATGGAAGCATAATTAAAAATATGCGACTGAATGTGAAGTATATGAAAATCTTGTCTGTTAAGGGCATGTAGCGATTACCATATATGAGCAAATTTAAACAACCCCCCCCCCCCCCCCCCCCCTTATTTTCTCACAAATCAGTATATCAAAGGCCAATCCAATCTGTCAATTTTTTCGAAAGTTATCATGCTAACAAGCTAAAAATCTATACAGAAAGATACATTCGTGAAAATCTGCGTTTTTCGAGTTCAGGGAGTCACAAAACGTATATAGACATTTGACAAAAGCGGAGAGGGTACAATTTTACACAAATATATAATATACATTATTATATATATATATATATATATATATATAT
>UCOH01012714.1:0-81521 GCA_900474275.1 Synergus japonicus
TTAATCTTGTTAGTAGTGACAGATGTGAATCTGATCATTCTGATGATAATAATAATAAATAATAATAATAATTCATAAAATTATTTATAAATAATTTTATTAATTATTCTTACGTCTGAATTGCCAGAATATAATGAATAACAATCGTCCTCTTCTTCATCAGAATGATCAGATTCACATCTGTCACCACTAACAAGATTAACGTCCACGTCTAATTTTTTGAAAAAGGAACATAAACATTAAATGGAAAAATGTCATAAAAAAATAAAATTCAATAAGAAAAAGAATTGAATTACTCACGAAGATTTTTAGGGATTTCCGCCACTTTTTTCTACACGGTGGACACAAAACATGGTAAGGTTTTAAACAATCTAATTTTTCAAGCGACGAAGAAGAAACACGACGCAAATTTTTTTTCTGTTCTTTTCCAGAATGATGTTCTTTGTGGAAGGGATTACAACACACATGTTTAAATTGTGATTCTGACATGTTAGAAAAATTTTTGCTCAACACTTCTAAAAAGCACACAGAGGAAAATGACTTCACGCATGGAGCACAATACAAGGGCGCGACAACTTGCACCTTGCATTGAAGCAAGTACGATCGGCCGATCACGCGTGTTTCGAGCGCGAGAGCTAAAGTTCAAAAATTTATTACCGACAAAATTTTCAACGGTTCATTACCAAATTTTGCGAGTAGTGACTAAAGTGTCTAAAGTAAATTTTACAATAAAAAAAAAATTAGTCCAAAGTTAAAAAAAATTATTTGTTTATAGAAATAGGCCATATTTTTATACACAATTGGTCTAATGAATTTCTTGTAATGCTTATTGAAAAGATGAGAGAAAATCCTAAATTTTACTGCAGCCACTTATTTTTATAGTCGAATATTTTTTTTTTATTCGCAACTATTTAAAGGTAGATTTTTCGAGCGTGAAAAGTTTGAAAAGTCACAACTCCGAAATTTTAAATATCATGTCGAAATAAAAAAATACGTATACAATATTTTCGACCAAAAAATACAAAAAAAAATATTTCGCGCGAAAAAAAATGTTAATTGTAAATTTTGTATGGAATGGCTCATATATAAAGGTACATATTTGTATTTAAAAAATACACCGTCTTGTTTTATGCTAGAAAATAAAAATGATACATTTCGGAAAATGTAAAAACTCAATTTTCCGCAGGTTCAAGGCAATATCCTGCCTTTAAAGAGAAATTATCGAAGACCAATCTACGAGATCGAAAAAAATAGGTCGCTGTAATTTCGAGTTAAAAATTCGGACATGTGAGTAGCCGTTTTGAACGATGTTTTGCGAATGAGGTCAATGTATGGTATGGCCATGTAATTAAGCACAAATGAGTTTCGCTGATTGACAATCTTCCACATTTCCAACTTCAACTCTGGCTGCATTATACCACATGTATGATAGAATCAAGTAGTATAAAACTTTTACTTTCTGAAATTGAAATGCTCGCAAACCTAGTTTGCATGTATCGTCACTTATTTTAAAATTGTATTATTTATTTCCCTTGACAGGAGTGCAGATTTTTCTTCAGTCTCTGATTACAACTTTTCTGAAACATAATTTAATTTGAGAATGAAATTCATTTTTTATATTCGCATTGATTTCCTGTTATTTTTTCCTGTTATTCGAGTCCTGTAACAATGTTACGATCACAAATCCAATTTGGTATAAAATTAATATAACGACAATCTGACTATGGAAATGAAACAATAGATGGACATTCAATTATAACAATGTAAATAGACATATATATTATTCCGGATTAGTAGATTTCTGTTTGTTGATATAGCTGATTACATTACTGATCAATGTACACTTATTTAATAATTCTGTGATATGTATTAATATTCTCCAATCGCAAAATTTCAAATGACACGAATACTAATTGTGGACTGTATTACCTAATTTACTTATGCCTTTATCTTTTTCTGTTTATAGCAATCTATATATAGTACATAATATTGCATTTTTTTTTTACTTTCTTTCAAAGGATAAAGTATTATTATTTTTGAATTAGAGTTATTCCTGAAGTAACTGGATACTTTGCTGATTTGTGTTAATTATGTTATTTAATTAAGAATGATATATATGATTTTTGCTTGTTAAAAAATACTCGGGGAATTTGATAATCCTATAAGTAGGTTATGCAGCAATATGTATATCACTTGCTAAATATTTTTGCCGAGATCAGAGTTCAATGCTATCAATAAAGCCAACGGAGTATATAAACTTAATAATTCCCGCAGGTTAAAAAAATGGTATGAAACGGTTTAGATTTACGAAAGAAGTCTTTCCAAGGGATAAAGAAAACGCCATAAGACTGAAGTACAAGTTCTCCAACCTAATAAAAATATCTATATTAACAAACCATACCTTTTATATTAAAAAAACATCTAAATAATGAATCTAATCAGTGCTACGACACTGTAAATCTTATGTAAGAAGAGCCACAACCAGCTAAACAGATTTAATTCAAATCAGAATAACCGAGATTTTCTTTCATCTCTGACAGTCCTTTTCTCCTCTTCTTGTTACGTTTTCTCTTGTGAAGAAACATAAGGGAAATGAGTATATCACAAATGACATTCATTTTTGGTAAGCCATGGTAATTCTTATTTATCTCAAAACATAAAGGAAACTATATAATTTGAATACTATAAAAGTTTATTAGTATTATTAGTATTATTAGTATTACTATTATTATTATTATTATTATTATTATTATTATTATTATTATTATTGTTATTATTACATATAATAATCTTCGTATTATCGTAATATTTTTTTATCTTTTTCTTTAATCTCGTGATTTTCTTGATATTTAGTTCGACAGTTTATTAAATAGAAATTCAGTTTCCGAAATTATCTTACCACTTAACATTTTTTCCAATGCATAGAATTTCTTTTAATTTGACTTTGAATTATATTTTATGGTTAAATTATAATTATTCAAAAATATATTCTAAAAGTAGTGAGTATTTGAATTTTGAAATATATAAATATATTTATATCATTCAATTTTTTAATTATTATATATAAAATTAAAAATATATTTTTAAATAAATACTTATAAGATATAAATTTCTCATAAAAGGGGAAGGGGTAGAAGAATTATATAATAAAATAATATATTAAATATAAAAAAAATTAATTAATTGAAAATAAATTATATAAATTAATATTTTCATCATCAAAGATTGTCAAAATATTTCTTTAGGGCTTAATATTTTTTCAACTAGTTTCCGATTTTCTAATAAAAATTTTCCAAAATTTTCGAAAATTGACGAAATTATTATGACAATCATAAAGAAAATTATAAATCTCTCTGTGTTATCTATATTATGTACCTATTTTTACATGTTTATATCTAATTTAAAGTAATTTCATCCATAAATTTTTCAGATGGTTATAAATTACTTAAAATACCACGAAATCTAGTGAAATCTTAATTGTAAAATATGTTTAGATTTGTTAGAATTCTATAAAATCTCTGTAAAACTCGTAAAACTCTTAAAAATTTCTCAAATTTTAATTTAATAAAATGTACCCTAGCATTGAAATTAAAAATAAAATTTATATGAAGCGCCTACAATTGATGAATTTTAAATTGAAATCATGTAATTTTTTGTTTTTAGTACTTGAATATTATTAATTGTTTGAGCATCTCGATTTAGTTTAATTAATTAGATCGCTTTTATGACTGAAATTAACACTTAGAATTTATGAAATTGAAGCAATGAAATATTTTACATCATTGAAATTTAAATTGTTGCTTATAAGCCGGTTGTAGGAGTACTGAGATTTGCTCAACTGTTGTCAAATATCTTGAAAATATCGAACACATTGTTGATGAAAACCTGATTGGTTTGGAAGTTAAAAAAATTCTATGAATATACCAAGTTTAACGCAGTATTTCAAGTTTCAAGATTTATGAAATTTATTGCGATTTTCAGAAATTTCAAGAAATTTGACCAGTGATTGGGGTTATATAGAATCTTAAGAAAAAAGGGTCTTGGTGAGGCTTAATTAAATTTTCAGAAATGTTAAAATATTCAACGAAATTGTTATGGGATTTAAAATAATTTGGGAGAATCGAGTAATATTATGAACTTTAAAGGAATTTTATAAAATTTCGTGAGATTTTCGGGAATTTTAAGGGATGTCATGACATTTTATGGGATCGTAAAATAATTTTATGTAAGGGATTTGAATATCTTTTAAGAGATTTCAAGGCAATTTACAAAGTTTCATTGGATTTTCAGGAGATTTAAGATATTTAAGAAATTTATTGACATTTTAGAGATATTAAGTGATTTCACGGTATTTATAAGAATTTTATGAATGTCTATCTATTTTTTTTTATAACAGTTATAAACAAAGGCCGTAACAGGATAAGTATGGTTTGGGTGCCCCCATCACTCGGGTGTGATCCATATTGCGGCTGCAAATGGCCACCCTATAAAATAAATTGACTCCAAGTATCAGGTAAACAAAAAATTTTTTGAAGTTATAAACAAATTTAAAAAAATCTGCCCGCTTACGTGGGCACATTCTCATGCCACGTCACGCTTCGCGCTTCATGTTGCGCGCTTCGCGCGCTTGCCCCTATTTTTATTTAAATTACTACAAAATGGAATGGAATGCAAACAAAAACTAATTTACTTAAGGTTCTATCGACCTTAAGGAGCACATTCTCATCAGGGCACTCGCGCTTCGCGCCCGATATTTAATTTAAACCTCGCGCTTCGTGCTCGACTCTGTTTAACAATATTTTTCATAATTAAAACGAAAACTACTCATCCTATTGAAAAATGGTTCCAGCAGAACTTGTAGATCTTTTTAAGACCAATAATTATGTTTCTTATAATTTTCTATGTACCTCGTGTTATTTGGCTCAAAATTAGAATTTTCGATTTTTTAAGGAAATCCAAAAAGTTGTTATGCTTATCCTAGAGGGTGTTCAAAAAGAAACATTTTTCATCTAGACTTTTTTTCATTTCGTGCATTGCTTGGCTTTTAATTTAAGTTTTATTTTATTTTTTGGATTTCGAAAATATTATAAGTCTTTCAATTTTTTTTATCCAAAAAAGTCATTAAGAAAAATTGTTCGTCTTTTTTAGTTCTACGAACATCCGTCATTAGAATTTTTTAATTAAAAAAGAAAGCGGTTTCAAAAACTTTCAAAATGCTCCAACTTTTTGAATTTTTATCCAAAATGGCTGGCCAACGAACTTGACCTTCATTTTGGGACACTAAAAGAGTATACCAAAGGACAATCCAATCGGTCAATTCTTTCGAAAGTTATCGTGCTCACAAACTAAAAATCTACAGTCACACAGCCAGACAGACACATTCATAAAAACATGTTTTTCGGGTTCAGGGGGTCTTAAAAACGTGGTCATTTGATGAAAACTGGGGGGGGGTCAAATTTTACACAAATCTAATACTTTTTCTGTTGAGAATGTAAAAATAAAAATTCATTTTTTTTCGAAAACGGATTTACCGATCATGATCGTTAAAATATATGTAATAGAGGGTACTAATAAGTGGGTTCCGAAAAAAATTCAAGAACCGATTCTGTTGATAATAAGGGGATGAATAAAAAAATTTTAAATAGTGTTATTTAAAGGATGGAAAAAAAATGGTTGGAATTTTTTCTCTATCTCATGCTCACATTCAAAACATCCAAATATCTTTTTGCGGAAATGATGAAAACTGTACTTCAGTAGCAATTATGATCCGCGCGCGAATAATTTCTCGGTTTTACTTACCTTTCGCTAGTAGAAAAAATAATTGAGAAATTTTAATTCTTGAAATATAAAATCTTGTAATTCTTTATCTAATATCAGAAGTCTTCATGAGTTTTATATAATTCCTTAAAACGTTTTTATTATCCTTCAAAATTTGGTGAATCTTTTAAATTTCGTAAATTCACTTGATATTTCTTAAAATTACTCAAAAACTCCTGAAATCTGATTAAATCTTTTAAAATTTCTGAAAATCCACTAAAAATTCGTAAAATCCCTTCAATTCCTTAAAAGTCTTTAGGCTTAGGGGAAAGTGGCCTAAAGCGGGCAGGTTAAATATATATGATAATATAAATATAAATATAAATGTAAATGATAAATGATCAATAATAATAGTTTTTGGGCTTTAATCATAAACATTATCGGTTTATTTTCTAGAAGAGATCTTAAACTTTAAAGCAAAAAGTGAGTATGACGTTAATTTATTCAAATTAACTGTTTATTTTCAAAAATTAAAAATACTTGATAAATCTGCTTTGTCCTACAAGGGGGCCTAAAGTGAGTAAACCGTTTTCGTAAAGCAAGTAAGTACAATAAACTTGATAAATCGGAGCATATAGTAATTTCCTTAATAATTATTATTGAAACTTTAATTCTACTTATAATTAAATCGTTGAAAATGACCTTCGTAGAACCATTTTTGATTTATTTTATCAGCCTTATTAAAGATTTAAATAAAATTAATGATTATCACATTAAATTATTTCGATTTGGTGCATTTTTAATTAAATATAAAATTATAAACGATGAAATTGTCAAAATAGTTAACTGTCATTATAAAAAAAGGACCTTTTAAGGGCATGTATTACTTATCCGATCCCTACCTTACCGACATTTTTTTCTCTGTAACGCTACGTCTACATTTATAAAGATATGAAATTGAAAATTTATAAAATTAAAGAAAATATGCTAATGCATGTTTGTCTGGTCTTAAATTTTTGTAAAAATAAAAAAACAATTTCAAAAAAAATTTTTTTTTATAAATTTTAATATTTAGGACCAGACAAACGTACCTTAAGTCTTTAGCTTCAAATATAGAAATTTTCAATGTAGTATCTCAATAAATGTAGACGTAGCGTTACAGAGAAAAAAATGTGGGTAAGGTAGGAATCGGATAAGTAATACATGCCCTTAAGTTATACTCATCTTAATATTTAATATCTCATTAGTTATGATACCCGCTTTGCCCTACTACCCGCTTTGTCCGAAAGCACATTTTTAATGGAAGAACGGTAACCTCAAATAGAGAAATAAAAAAACCCGGAATTACTATGGAATTTTATAGTCGGATAGTATCAAAATAATGTAGTAATATTGCCCTAGTAAAAATGCCGTTCAGATTTGAAAGCCGATTAGGATACAATCAGTAATACATTACCATTACCAAATACAGACACTTTAGATCCTAATCAAAACCACATAAGAAATTAATACGAATCAAGTAAAACCAATTAGAAACCAAATAGAAAACTGATTAGAAACCGAATAGAAAAACCGATTAGATTCCAATTAGGATCCAATCAGTAATAAATTACCATTGCCGAATACAGATACTTTAGATCCTAATCAAAACCACATAAGAAATTAATACGAAATTAATACTCTTAGAATTAATGAAAATTCCATGAATTTTCGTTAAATTCTTTAAAATTCATGAAAATCCAATATAATCTCACGAAATCCCTTAAAATATCTGTAAATAAATGTACTTAAGTCACAGTGTCAATTGATTAAAGTAGGTAGAACAATACTTCTCTTCGTTTACTCCTGACACAACGAAACTAATTTCATGTTTGCCCAGGATGCACCACGTTAAAGTTCGTCAGTCAGATTAGCATCCCTTACTTTATTTACACTATATACAACTATATGAGCCATTCCATACAAAATTTACAATTAAAATTTTTTTTCGCGCGAAATATTTTTTTTTGTATTTTTTGGTCGAAAATATTGTATACGTATTTTTTTATTTCGACATGATATTTAAAATTTCGGAGTTGTGACTTTTCAAACTTTTCACGATCGAAAAATCTACCTTTAAATATTTGCGAATAAAAAAAATATTCGACTAACAAAATAAGTGACTGCAGTAAAATTTAGGATTTTCTCTCAGCTCCCAAAATTTGGGAATGAACCGTTGAAAATTTTGTCTGTAATAAATTTTTGAACTTTAGCTCTCGCGCTCGAAACACGCGTGATCGACCGATCGTACTTGCTTCAATGCATGGTGCCACTTGTCGCGCCCTTGTATTGCGCTCCACGCGTGAAGTCATTTTCCTCTGTGTGCTTTTTAGAAGTGTTGAGCAAAAATTTTTCTAATATGTCAGAATCAAAATTTAAACATGTGTGTTGTAATCCCTTCAACAAAGAACATAATTCTGGAAAAGAACAGAAAAAAAATTTGCGTCGTGTTTCTTCTTCGTCGCTTGAAAAATTAGATTGTTTAAAACCTTAAGATGTTTTGTGTCCACCGTGTAGAAAAAAGGGGCGGAAATCCCTAAAAATCTTCGTGAGTAATTCAATTCTTTTTCTTATTGAATTTTATTTTTTATGAGATTTTTCCATTTAATATTTATGTTGCTTTTTCAAAAAATTAGACGATGACGTTAATCTTGTTAGTAGTGACAGATGTGAATCTGATCATTCTGATGATAATAATAATAAATAATAATAATAATTCATAAAATTATTTATAAATAATTTTATTAATTATTCTTACGTCTGAATTGCCAGAATATAATGAATAACAATCGTTGCTAGTTTGATAATATTTCAATTTTATCGTTGGGAATGCTTTAATAATGTTAATATTACTGTGCTTAGTGTTTCTACTTCTTATGAGATCTGGAATCACAGAAGATTGCGCTTGTGAGCATTGTGAAGAAAAAAAAGTGATCGGTCTTGAAAATCTTAATGGTCTCGTGGAAGATGGTGACAGAAATGGAAGTCGAACAATTTGTGCCCGAGACCGTGATTATGATGATCGATCTTTTCCAAGCATATGCCATATGTTCTGCCATAATCACTGTACTCGTTTCGGTCTCCAAACCATTCAGGAAAATAACGAGGTTTTTAAAATCCTCTCAATATTCAGGACGAGTAAGATTTTATTTGATTTAACAGTCGGAAAAGCAATTTCAATGAATATTTGTCAGGTGTCAAATAAATAATTTTAAGGCTTTTTATTTAATATTTGCAAGCATTGTATAACAGAATATTCCATTAAGTTATTTTTTTTTCAGATTATTACAAATTGCATGATGGCGAATGTATGGAATGAAGAAAATATTTTTTTTTGGTGAACAATATTTATATCGTAAGTAATCGTATCTTAAAAAAGAGGTGTTATCAATATAATGAACACACTGTTGTCGAAAACTTGATTGGTTCCTTCGGAAAATGCGCAAATTTGTGTGAATGAATCAAATTTGAAAACTATCTTCAGACTATTTTCGTTGTCAAAACGATTACTAATAAAATGGTTTGCTTCAACACGTGCACGAAAACCACGTGTTTTCGAGCATGTGAAGCGAGCTAAAAGTTGCTGTCTCCAGAGCAATGAAATAAACTGGGAAAAAAACTCCTAACAGGAGAAAAAACTCCAGCTGGAGGTAAAAAAAACTCGTGACAGTACTGCCTCTAGAAACAGCAACTTTCAGCTCACTTTACACGCTCTCAAACACGTGGTTTCCTGCACTTTTTGAAGAAAATATCGTATGCAACTAGGGATACAGGCGTTTTTCGTCGAGCGCAACGTACGCAGAACTCGTATTTGCTCTCGAGGTGCCAAAGACACCCTCGAGCTACGACTCGTTCTGTATACGTCACACTCTACGAAAAACGTCTGTATGTATCCCTTGATACATAATATACTAATATAGAGAAAGTAAATAATTTAGTGATAAAAATAATTATTTTTATGTGAAAAATAAATGATGAGTAAAGCAAAAAAATATTTCAAAATATATACCTAAGATAAGTGAACATTATTTGAGAAATTAAAAAAATTTTAATTTAAACAGTAACTTTACCTGTGTTTTTTTACATCACCTTGTGATATAATAATATTTAATAATAATTACATTCGATTTATTATTTACAGATAATTTACCATCATCAGAATTATGAGATTTTATGGGATTTGACTATCTATATATCTTATGGAATTTTAAGTAATTTGAGCGACTTTTAAGATATTTTTAGACATTTTACGAAATTTCATTGGATTTTCAGGAATGTTAAGGGATTTCATAATATTTCATGGGATTTCATGATGTTTTGGGAGACTCTAAGTAATTTTAAACGACTTTACATATTTTACGAAATATTAAATAATTTTAAGGACATTTTTTTCAAGAAATTTTAAAGGATTTGGTGAGATTATATTGGATTTGATTATATTTGATTATATTATATTTGAAATTTGATGGAATTTTGTGTAATTTTAACAGGTATAATGAGACTTCATGAAGTTTTGAGTAATTTTAGGAAATATTAATCGATTTTGCAAAATTTAAATGCATTTTCTATGACTTAATAGGATTTTTAGTCATTTTAAGGGTTATACCGATAGGTTTTGAAATTTTAAGGAATTTTATGGAACATCAAAGAATATTAAAAGGAATATCAAGTGATTTTATGAAATTGAAATGAATTTCACCATATTTCTAAGGATGCTAAAGTCATTTTAAGATATTGTATGGGGTTTTAAGTAATTTTAAAGACTTTTTAAGGATTGAAGGATTTTGCGGAATTTTATGGAATTTTAAATACTTGTAAGATATTTAACGAGATATTAAGGTTTCATTTGATTGTCAGGAATTTAAAGAGATATTTCATGACATTTTGTGGGATTTTAAATGATTTCAACGGATTTTACGATATTTTATATTTTAATAATTTGAAGAACTTTAAAAAGTTCAAGAAATTTTAAGAAATTTCAGTGGATTTTTACGATTTTTGTTAGAGATTTAATCAGATTTCATGGGTGTTGTTGCGCTTTGCGCCTGTATGAAGCCGACAGACGTACTCAGCGAAGGTCGTAAGTTTTCGTTGATATCCGTCACTGGCCCAGCGTGGGCTGCGTGAGCTAGCGTTCACTGAGTTGGGTCCTGTTCGCTTTTATACTCCATTCGAATTGGAGCTTTTTTCTTTGCAGTCCCTTTGTTCTGAGTTTTGTTGTTGTAATCTTCCCTGTATGTTTATTGTTACTGAGCTGTGCTATTTCTTTGTTGTTTTGTTTATATATATATGCAGTATTTAATTTCTTGTTTGTGATTTTTGTGTGCTAAGGGCTGTTCCCTTTTTTGTGTTTGAAGGCGTCTCGGAGTTAAGCACGAGGCTCATTGTCCGATTACGTCGTGCACGCTTGATCTTTGTGGTCTGTTTTTGAAGTCCGCATCGTGTGATGCGACTGTCGACTTCAGATGGTTGTTTTGGTTTGTGATAAATTGGTCGAGCTGTCCAAGTTCACAAACTGCGGTGTGCGAGCCTGCTCTCCACATTCTTTGCCCGAGATCAAGCTGCACAGTTTTCTTCTTGTGTGTGAGTTGATGCTACACTGCGTTTCTTTTGTGATTTAAGTTCATAGTTTGTATAAGGCTTTTTCCCCACTGGGGTTTTTTATGCCAGGAATTTTACATATGTTTCAAGAATTAAAACTTCTCAATTATTTTTTCTACTAGAAAAATGTGTACAAAAACGAGAAATCAATCGCGCGCAGAGCGCGCGGATAATAATTGCTAGTGTTTTAAATTTTATATGTAAATGCTAGTTTATAAAAAAAGTATTACGTAAATATTCTTCATTCTTGTATGTATAATTAATTAAAAAAATATATTTCTTTCTGCAAAATTGAAACGTAATGTAGGTAGTCTTTCCCCTTCAAGAAAATTAAATTATCTGAAAGCGAATAATTAACATTATTACCATTTCTTATGATTCATGGGTGAAGAAAACTTTCAGTTTTCCTGAGATGGAGAGCTGAAACTATAGGTCATCAGATCTCTGAATACAACTCTTAATTATGGTGTCTACGTTAACGAAGGGATTTGTCTACGAGTTTGTTTCCCTCATAGCAGAAAATCATGCTGCTGTCATTAATAAATGTCATACTTTACGCATGTTTAATTTCAAAACACGCAGCAGAAGAGGAATTCTAATTTCATTTAAAGTAAATAGTAATTTTGCTATACCCCCTATGGATGTCGGAGATGTCATTAATATCTCTCCTGTTCTTTTCCCATGTTACGATAACTGAATAAGCAGGTAATTAAGAAAGCACGTCGCGTAAACATCACTTTCATAAAATCAAAATAACGTGAGAATAAGATGGTGTTGGCCCGTATGTTAAGGAGAGGTTGGTGGTCTCGGGCTGGAATTAACTAGACACAAGAGTTCTCGCAAATTGAGTTGCACGTCTCCAGAATTTAAAGATTCGAATTAACCTACTTAGCAAGTCAAAATGTCTAATGTATGCATCGAAGTAGCAACTCTGTTGCCAATCGATAATGTTTAACCTTTCAATATAATCATTTGAATTATATGAAGCAAATTTTTATGGTTAGAAAGATTAAATCGTTTCTACGTTCTGATCATGTTTTCATTAATAATTCATGAAAAGAATAATATAATGTAATTTATAAGTTACCCTGCAGAGAATACATATAAAAAGGAATAAAACCTGCCATTAATTAAAAAAATAAACGCGTCATTCCTGGAAATTAAAGAGAACGGAATATGTACTTTATATTTGAACAACTTCACCGATAACTGAATCGCGCAGCTTTCATGCTGCTTTTTTCTCGTTAAGCGAGTTCTCTTCAAGTAGGGGTATATGGGGTGAGACGGTACACAAAATCTTTGATGCCAATTAAAGTTTACCCTGTAAGAACTTGCAGAAACAAATATAAGTTATGATTTTCTCTAATTCATCATTTACAAGTTACACTTATGCTTTTTTAAATGGAGCCAACTAATTTTTTAGAAATTAAGTATTAAGTATAGTAGGTGAGGTGGAAGATGTGAAACACATGGTGAGTAAAACAGAGCGCAAATGGGGCGATATGAAACAATTAAAATATCAATTTTTTAAACAGTGATGACAACTGACAGGTTTACGGAAAAAACTGTTATGGATGTAACAACCACAGAAATAGTAAAATATGGTTCTACTACAAATTATGGTTTCCACAACCATGTGGTTGCCATAACCACAATTCTAGTTTTCTGGCAACCGCAAAATTATTAGTTATACCATCGTTTACTATATCTGTGGTTATCACATGCATGGAGTTTTTTCCGTGTTAGATTCGCAGATGTTCCGGTGTTCTGTTCCACACTATTCATCTTATTGCATCTCGCAATCAACGATAATTTTATTTGAAATCTTTAATTACATTCTCATCAGAGAGAATGTATTAGATTTGTGTAAAATTTGACCTCCCCCCCCCCGCAGTTTTCATTAAATGACCACGTTTTGGGACCCCCTGAACCCGAAAAACATGTTTTTACGAATGTGTATGTCTGTTTGTCTGTCTGTAGATTTTTAGTTTGTGAGCACGATAATATTCGAAAAAATTGACCGATTGGATTGTCCTTTGGTATACTCTTTTAGTGTCCCAAAATGAAGGTCAAGTTCGTTGGCCAGCCATTTTGGATAAAAATTCAAAAAGTTGGAGCATTTTGAAAGTTTTTGAAACCGCTTTCTTTTTTAATTAAAAAATTCTAATGACGGATGTTCGTAGAACTAAAAAAGACGAACAATTTTTCTTAATGACTTCTTTGGATAAAAAAAAATTGAAAGACTTATAACATTTTGAAAATCCAAAAAAATGAAATAAAACTTGAATTAGAAGCCAAACAACGCACGATATGAAAAAAAGTCTAAAGATGAAAAATGTTTCTTTTTGAACACTCTATAGGATAGGTATAATAACTTTTTGAATTTCCTTAAAAAATCGAAAATTCAAATTTTGAGCCAAATAACACGAGGTACATAGAAAATGATAAGAAACATAATTATTGGTCTTAAGAAGATCTACAAGTTCAAGTTGAACCATTTTTCAACAGGATGAGTAGTTTTCGTTTTAATCATGAAAAATATTGTAAAACAAAACCGAGCGCGAAGCGCGAGGTTTAAATGAAATATCGAGCGCGAAGCGCGAGTGCCCTGATGAGAATGTGCTCCTTAAGGTCGATAGAACCTTAAGTAAATTAGCTTTCGTTTGCATTACATTCCATTTTGTAGTAATTTAAAAACAAATAGGTGCAAATGTCGCGACTAGTCTATTTTTTATAAATCTCATTGATTTTTATGTTTCAGAGCCTCCAAATTTGAGATATCATGGCAACCAATTTTTAAAATGGGTAACTTCAGGCAATCATACCAGCCGGATTTATCATTAAAAATAAAAAAAATAAAATCTTTTTAATTAATAGTGCGTTTGATTTACCCGCCTCTTTCATCGCGCCCCACCTATATCCCTATTTTTATACCCGTCTAACGATGTGGTTAAAATCTAAAAAATGCATTTTTTCTTGATAGAATAACATAACATATTTTAATGATTTTGATAATAACTCGCAAAAATACATATAGCGGCATTACCGCTGACAAATTGCAAAGGTATTAAGTTTATAGAATCCTTCAGAAATGCAGGTTTGCGTGCAAACATATTCGAAAGTTTTCTGCAATTTCGCAATTCAGGGACATTAAAAGTAACTGAACTAGTAGCAATAAGTAGAACCATTCGTGAAAACGATGCCATTCGTGTGTAAAATTTTAACAAACTTTATACCCTTAAGTGGATTGACGTTTGCAATTCTCATAATATATCGAACAATATATCATATTACCAATATATCGAACACATTGCTGTCGTAAACTTCATTGGTTCTTTTCAAAATTGCACAAAATTGTGTGAATGTATCGAGTTTGAAAACTAAGGTTATATAAAGATAGAAAATAATTTAAAGTGATAAAAATAAATGATTGGTGAAGCAAAGAAAATATTTCAAAATATATATCTAAGGTTAGTGAATATTATTCGGATTTTGAGTAATTTTAAGAAATATTCAGTGAATTTACGAAATTTAAATAAATTTCACCAACTTATATTTGAAGAATTAAAAATTCTCTCCATTGTGTTTTCTACTAGTAAAAGAAAAGGTGTGCAAAAACAAAAATTTAATCGCGGGTAGAGCGCGCGGATATCATAATTGCTAGTGAATTTAAAAAGAAAATAGGAAAGTACATATACATTTTTTATTTGATATTTGCTCAACGATTTTCTAATTAACTACATTTCAGGAAAGAGGAAAGGTTTTCTTTTTTTTTATTGGGGGGAAAAAACCTCTGAGAGTGATTTTCCGTGCTTGTGGGTGCTGTAACCGAATTCACCTCCTCTCTGGAATTATCGAGAAAATTGTCAAACTGCGGTGGATAATGACACTAAAGAATAAAGGGAAAACAAAACTAAAGTGAAATTTGAACGTACCAAAATCACGTAGGTCTTTTCAGTTGCTTTATTCTGCAAGGTACTGAACTCGTCCTACGTAGTTAAACTTTTATACTTGCCTGAAAAATATATGGCGGTGTTTGAGAACAAAACAACTTCAGCGGCTTTAAGAGGAATTTTTATTATCCACTACTGCTTTGTTGTTCTTTTAAAGGCAAAAAATTATTATATTAGTTATTACAAAAGTTTTAGTCTTTTAAAAGATTACCTTTTGACTCATTACTCTAAATTTTATTTAATGTCTTAATTAATCGATTGAGTAATGCATATTTTGCAATAGGTATTGTATACTTCAAAATATTAAAAATTACTTATAGGAAACATTAATTTTAGGGTGACTTTTATGAGAAAAAATCTACCTTCCTTTAACATATCGGTATGTGTGCTGTGTGAGCAGAATCGCACTTCCCGAGGTGATTGTGACCCCTCATGCACAGGGTCGAAAAATCATGTCATAGAAAAATTTATAAATAACTGTATAACCTCGATTAATGGAAGGAAAATGAAAGTAAATTCCTGTCGAGGTCAGAGTAAGTTTTTATTAGGGGGAAAATAATGAATAAATCTTATTACATCAATTTTGAAATACAAAAATTATGTAAATATTGTTAGTGAAATGTAAGTCAATTATAAAATAATATAGATAATAATATATTCCTTTTTCCACATATACAAAATTTAAAATAATAATCTGTATTTAAACAATACATTACTTACACATAAATTAAAATCGGTGGATGTAATTTGTTCACTCAAGTGTATAGCCAAAGGACAAAAACGAAGCGAAGACTAAACGTACGGAATGTCTCTATGTTTTATTTTAAAAACTTTCAGAAAATTTCGAGATACTCAAAAGATGAGATTTTAAAGTCTCTGAAAGTGGTGCACGAGGAACCCTAATCAAGACAAATTCAAATAAAAGAAAACAAATAATTTAATAGAAAATTAACGATACTAACACAGAAAAAAATTTGGTACAGTTGCAGCACTACCTCTAGGACGACTGCAGCGCTATTTTAGGATAGCTGCTATATTTTTTTGTGGAGCAGTTACTGTCTCTCTGGCAGAGGGAGCGTTGCGCTCCTTCGATAAAGGCAACTGCTAAAATGCAGTGACTGCCCCTCAAACGGACAGTTGCTGCACAGATACAGAGAGCAATAGCTACTCCACGTTAAACACAGCAGTTGTATCTACAGGGGCAGTAAATGTACCAATTTTTTTTCCGTGAATGAAATCAAATATTGTAGATAATTGGACGCCAATTCTTTCTTGGGACAAATTAATTGAGGCACATGAATATTCCCCAAGTTTCAATTGACATAAATTTCATTTCACCTAAAATTAAGTCACCTGAAAGCCACTGAACATAATTTTTATTAATACTAATTTCTATTTAGTCTAATTTCCATTTACCCGAATTTCCATTTGTCATAATTTTTATTTACCCTAAATTGCACGTAACCTAAATTTTATTTACTCGAATTTTCATTTGTCATAATTTTGATTTACCCACCTACCCGAAATTCCAAGTAACATAAATTTCATTGCACCTAAAATGGCGTCCGACAATTTGATTGGCTGGTTTGCATTTTGCGGTATTATTCAGCCAATCAAATTGTCGGACGCCATTTTAGGTGCAATGAAATTTCTGTTACTTGAAATTTCGATCAGGTAGAGATTATGACAGATGGTGTTTCGATTAATTGAATTTTAGGTTAGATGCTCATTCGAAAAAATAAAAATTATGACAAATGGAATTTCGGACAAATCAAACTTAGGTTGAATGAAAATTAGACTAATTCAAAATTATGATAAATGGAAATTCGAGTAAATAAAATTTAGGTTAAATGCAATTTAGGGTAAATAAAAATTATGACAAATGGAAATTCGAGTAAATAGAAATTAGACTAAATAGAAATTAGGATTAATAAAAATTATGTTCAGTGGCTTTTAGGTGACTTAATTTTAGATGAATTGAAATTTATGTCAATTGAAATTTGGGGAATATTCATGCGCCCCAAAGTAATTGATTTGAATGAAAAATGAATGAAAATATATAAAATAAGTGGAATCTACATTCCAAAGAGACAGATAATAAAATAACAAGATAAAGATAATTTCACTACTTTTCATCAAATCAACAAAAAAATAAACCAATAATTAGAAATTATTATGAGAGAAACGGTGAACTCAATTCTTCAAATATTAATGAATGATTGTAGAGTGGGGGGGGGGGGGGTTCAAAATTATAAAGCTCAAATTAGACATATAAATAGAATAAATAATTAACAATAATTTATTAAACAACATTACTATAGCAATATAGACATGAGTTTAGCATTTCAAATAATTTACAACATCGATAAAAGCATTTATATAATCTTAAAGAATTAGGAAATTACGTTATTGACTAATCAAGGTTTACAATATTAATGAATAGAAAAGAGAAGAACTTAGATTATTTATATGGTAAGCGAAGGACAAGTAAGATAAAATAATAAAAGGGGGTTAACAAATTTAAGAAAGTTATTCATTTTCATAAAATTAAAATAATTATATGATAAGCAAGGGATGTAAAATAAAATAGTAAAAGAGAATTAACAATAAGGAAAAGGCATTTTCAATTAAAAGGGAGGGTCTCAAATATTATAATAAAAGGATCTTTAACACATAATTAATTTACAATAAATAGAGTAGACATTTTCGAAATCTTAAACAATTGAACTTTAGGCATCTCGGCACTCCAAATAATTAGAATTATAAGTTAAAATTGAATACAATAAGATCCATTGAAAATTATTTCGGATAAAAAGTCCTGATTGAGCTGATTGATGATTTATTCGGGCTGAAAGTTCGGATTCATTCGGATTGACCAGATCTGTTTGGAATAAAAGTTCGGATTAATTCATAATAATTAATTTGCATTGGCGCATTAATTCGGATTAAAGGTTCGAATTGCTTTTAAATGGGTTTCGGATTGAAAACTTCCTTCGGATTAGATCGAAATAAAACTCTTTGGTTCGGATACCAATTCCGGAATGATTCGGAATTAATTTAAATGCGAAGCTTTCGCTAGGGAAGGATTTTAAGATATTTTATGTGATAATAAGTAATTTTTTAAAGTGATTTTACGATGTTTCGTAGGATATTAAGTTATTTGAAAGAGTTAAGGGATTTCAAGAGATTTAAAAGATTACATTAGATTTTTAGAAATGTCAGTGAATTTCACCAGATTTCATGATATTTTTGGGGATTTTAACAAAAGTAATTCTTAAGATTGTTATTTTCGGAAATTTTAAGGGATTTGGTGAGATTTCGTTGGAGTTTCAATACTTTAAAAGTATTTAGCGAGATTTCATCGAATTTATAGTAATTATACGAGATTTAATGAGACTTTATGGATTTTTTAGTAATTTTATGGAATATAAACTGATTTTACGAAATATGAAGGAATTTAAGAATGTAACAGATTGTTTTCCAGATAATGTATAATCTGCTTCGAAGACGGTCATTCAAACGGGTAATCAAATAAGAATCCTTTCCAGTTCGTCTGGTGAATTATTAATTTATTTAATGTCTCTAAATTCTGATCCAAACACACATAGTCAATATTATTTGGTATCGATACGTTAAAGTTACGCCCTCCAATCCATACAGATTCAATCAAATTATAAAATACTGTGCAAATAAAATAAATATAAATAATATAAAATAAAATAAAAGAAGCAACAATGAAAATAAAATAACGCGTATGGTAACGCTAGTCAAGTAATCCACATGGGATATTGGTCTCACGTAGATTCGTATCTATCAGAACAAGATAACGAATTAAAATGTACGAAAACGCTGGTCAAAATTGATCGAACGATATCTGACCGAAGTCATGCTTACAAGCAGACGCAGGAGGAGTTCGCTGATAATGCAATGGTCAAATTTCTCCTCAAAAAGAAAGGACGTCCTTGTCCTTTCAGGAAGATGCCGGCCAGCTATCAAATAGAAAAGAAAGCGCTCTGCTAAGCCAAAAAACGACTAGTGGGTATAAAAATATACCACGCTGTAAATAGACCAAAAGAACCCACGATTTTAGATATATAATTCCAAAATGAGCGAAATTGGCCAAATAAAGAGACCAACGGATTTGACAAAGCTTACATCAGGACGACGCCAAAGCCAGGGGACGACTCTGTAATTTTTTACTTCCACTTTCATTTTCACTTTGATATTTAGGTTTTTCACTTTTTTTATTTTTTATTTTAATTTTTTTCAAATTGTATAAACGGTTTGCCTATTTATTTTTATTCGTCGTTTTTCAAGATTTCAAGTTTTTCAAATTTTTCATGATAACAATAAATAAGAAATAAGTATTGGGTTGAAGTTTCGGAGTCTACAGCCTGACGATTTATTTACATTTATGGAAATAAAAATATCAAAAAATGTTTCCAAGATTCTCAAAAGCATAGATTTTTATTTATTTACTATTAACAAAAATTTACGAAATCTGAAAGTTCAAATCAACGAATTTTTGTATTGATTGTATTTCAAACTAGAAACAGTTTTAAAATATTGATTTATTTGTACTGAATATAATTCTGTATAAAAGAAACTTACAATATTTATTGTTATTTTTCGAATTGGGGAAAAAAATTTCGTTTATTTGAACGCTCAAAAATTCTAGGATTGCATTCCCGAAATAATGAATAGACATTTAAGATTTCTCTGGAATGAACTCAGGATATTCGATTTTATATTTTTCTGTCTCGCATTTTTTTTTGAAGCGAATGAAACAGTGAAACTGTTACTATTTTCCACTACTCTGAAGTGCCATCAGTTCCCACTGTTACCAAGAAAAGTAAAAAAATGTTTGTTCAAATTCTTTTATTTTGATACTCTAAATCTATTAAATATATAAAAAAAAAACTTTATCAGATAGACGTCTGAAACTTCAACCTAATCACGGATTTTAAAAAGATTTTTCAGAATTTGAAGGGATTTTACAAGGTGTTTTACACAAATTTTAAATATTGTAACTTTTCTGATGGGATGAGACCATGTAAAAGCTTACATGAAATAAAAACTACTATATATAGTAATTTTAATTGAAATATGTACATATATATACGTATTTCCATTTACTATAATAAAAAAAAAAGGAATTTAAAAAAAGTCTTTAACCACAAGCTTCAACGAGTGAGTAGGAATTTGACGGGCGACCAGTTTGACTTTTATCTAGTATAGTTCTACTCATATAGTATATGTAGAAGTAGTAGATGCTAGGGGTTGAAATGGTCAGAGGAACTGGGTAGAGGGTAGTGGGAAGCGTAGTGCGCGCTCTTCGTCAGAAAACATTTCCCGCTCCAGACTAGTGGGGGATTTGCAATATACTGGAGTTGCATCGTACTGGAAGTTCAGTCTTGACGCGACACGCGACACGCGACACGCGACACGTGACACGCGCAACCCTTCGGGACAAACTCAAAATGAACGTAATACGTGTTTTTAGTGGTGACAACCACGTATTCGTTGTTATTTTATTGCTAACATCAATTTTCAGAATTGTAAAATTGGACTCAATTGGTAAGTCCAATTTTTTATTATAAGTAATTTTCAGTGAAAGTCTCAAAATATGATATTTTCATCGATTTTTTTTTCTTGAAGATGATAAATTTGAATGACTTCAAGTTGTAAGAAGGAAAACAAAATAATCGTGTGCGTATTAGTTTGTTAGTCAAATTAAATTTAATGTTTCAATAATTTGTTATGAATCGTTTATAATCGTTTGTTTATCAGTTCAAATTAAACTCTCAATTTACATAATAATTCGATGTAACGAGAATAATATTTATATAGTAGATTAAGTAATCTCAGTCATGCATAATTAATCACACGTATAATTGTAGCTTTCTTCAAATCCTACTTTAGTATTTAAATCTCTTTGGATCACTTATGCAAGAGGATTCACAGTAATGAAGCTTTTTCTTCCCTTCCTGACACAAAAGATCTTTAGGATCTCTCACTTTATTTATCTAACATTTCTCATTTTGTTTACTAAAAACTCTTGTATTTCGTTCTAATGATGATTCTTCTTAGAAACAGAAACATAACGACACTCCTTCTTTAAATATGTTTACATAAATATGTTCCACATGGCATGTAAATAAAATATTTAAGAAAAAGTAGACGCACGTTATACATATATTATCATTTCATGCTAAAAATTAATCAACTAAATTCTTGAGGCATTAAATTTTCACAGGTTCTTGCTTTGAGGCTTACATATATTAGTTTATGTTGTGTCGTAATGGATCCAAGAAAAGCACGTGGAAGTTGTTAGAATGGCGCATAGCTTGAAGTTCTAAACTTCACTCCCCATACACAGAATCTTATCCTAGACTTAGAGAGACTAAGAGGGTTAAAGTTTTCGCTCAGTTTGACCAAGTTTGTTGTTGAATACTTTTAAACTCTAATAAAAATAGTTCCAAACTCTCTGGCATTCATATAAACTAGCTGTCAAGTATCAATTCATGTGCTCAATGAGCAGCTAAGCAATTTGCTTTCTCATACAGGAAGAATTAATTAATTAATCAAATATATTAATATTATAGGTCATCTGATTCGTGTCAACAAAAGAAGACTTGATTTTCCTTATATCAGCTCTAAAATGCGATAATTTTAATAGTTGCAATTGAAAAATCACAATTTCATAATTAAAAATAACAATAACTTTTTAACTTTTCAATTAAATGCATTAATCAATCGATGCACACACGTATCCGGAAAATTTTTTCAGGACATCATATTAGATATATTCTAATTAAAATTTATTTAAAAAAAAAAAACACAGTTTTTGGAGTTGAGTTGAAGTATCAGACGTCTAGTCTGATGAATTTTTTTAATTATTTTTTTTTACATTTACTTTTTATATTTACATTTTTATACATACTATACATTTTTACTATTTTATTTTTTTTATTTACTAGAACATCACACCGCGCTTCGCGCGCCTATATAATTACTTCACGTTACGCACTTGTGATGATCCCAAGTGACCGTCTCTCAACCAATCAGATCACGAATAAACTGCGGACACTCGACAGGTCATCTATTTTTTAAGATAGGACTAGCAGAAATTTACTTGGTGTTTCTCGGGATTTTAAGAGATTTCAAGGGATTTTAAAAGTTTTTCAAAAATTATACAAGATTTTAAGGGATTTCGTATAGAGACTAAAAGATTTCAGGAAAATTTTTAGTGGTGACAAAATCCAGTTGCTTAAAAAAGGTTTCTTTGAACATATTTCAAGGGCAATATATCTAATATGATAATTTGAAAAAATGACAAGAGTTTAACAAAATATTTAATTTTACAAGTTTTATATACTTTTATAATTTTCGTAAAATTCATTTTTCCAATATAACTTCTCAAATATTGAATATTTAAAGCTGATGTAAGGAAAATGAAGATTCCTTTCATCGAGACGAATCGATTGACCTATATGATTAATGCATTTCATTAAAAAATAAGGAAGTTATGTTTATTTATAATTTTGAAAGTTAATTTTTCGCTCTTAATGCATTTTATAAAAAAAATAAGAAAGTTATGCTTTATTGTAATTTTCGAAAAAATTTAATGCTCATGTAAAGAATACTTGCTTCATCATCATATTTGCTTACAGGAAGCAAAGTGCTCATTGAATGAGTACAAAAGTTGATACAACTTGACAGCTAGTTAAAATAGTTCGAAAGAATTACCAAAAGAATTTTTAAGATATTTTTATCAATTTCACTAGATTTTCAGACTCACTTCTAAGAATGTCACTTTCATGAGATTCTAAGACATTTTTAAAGGTTTTTAAGAAATTTCAAGTATTTATAATTAATTTTATTAATTAATTTCAAAGGAATTCAAAAGATATTCAACAGATTTCAAATCATTTAAAATGATAAGAATTCTAGAGAATTTATAATTTTTTTTAAGGATTTAAGAAGAGGTTAAAAGATTTCAAGGAATTTACCCAAAGTTTCTAGTTATTTAAAATGTTTTTAAAAAGGTTATAAAAATGAGATAAAAAATTTAAAAGAAAATTTCATATAAAAAGTTCGAAAAATTTGAAAATTCAGAAAAGTTAAAAAGATACATAATTTTAAAATCTTTTAAAATTTCAGGATATATTTTTTAAATCCTTAAAATCTCTTGAAATCCTTTAAAATGTCTTCTAATTCCTCAAAATCACTATAAATCTTTTAAAATTCTATTATAATTTTTGAAATCTCTTCAAAATTCTGTGAAATCTCTTAAAATCTCGGAGAACGCCGGATAAGTTTCTGCTATTGAATAACTACAAATTTCAGATTTTGGAAAATTTTTGTTGTTGATATTTTTATTACAATAAATCGAAAAAAGAAATTCTGAGACTATAAACGTCTAAAACTTCAACTAAATGTTTTTGAAAAATGGATTTTGTCTTGTTAGAAAGATTCATCCATGAAGAAGTAAAATTCATTCAAATAATTATTAGAACATACCTACTTTCTTCTATAATTTTTAAGGCAAAGATTCTCCAAACTAAAACTAATTAAAAAGTTAACTCATTCTACTATTTTATTTCGAATATTTTTTTTTACTTGAAATAAAGCAGTATTCCATACAAAGAATAAGTACAAACATTTTTTTGTTACTTCTCTTAAAATAACAAAGTAAGAACAATATACTTTGACTTGGTAGGTTTGAGTTTGACAATACACTTTCTCAAAGTACCTTAAAGAAAGTGATCGAATTCTGAGTTTCGCTGCCGAGAGCCAGATCCAATAAAGTTAACCTACTGAAGCTACTGAGCTGAAAACACGATTTGATTGAATTCACTGGTGACAACACGAGTTACTCTCACTTTGAGAAACTGGATTTTTAGTTTTATCATTAACTTCATAATTTAGTCTCTCATGCTCAATTTGCACTGAAAAATATAATATAAAGAAAATAAAAAAATTTAAGAAAAAAAGAAAGTCGAATACGCTATAAAAAAAATAAGCATCAATTATTAATTATAAAATATAATAATAATACATTGATTTAATTTTTAAGTATTCAATTAATGAGAACAAGTATTAATTATTTGAGAAAAAATTTTTAATTAGCGTATACGACAGTTTTGGATACTTTAAAATTTCAAATTCATTAATGATGATTTCTATTACCTTAACCATTTCCTGTTGCCTCCTCATAGAGGAAGCTTTGTAGTGGTGACTAAATTGAGTTTCCTAAAAAAGTTTTTTTTGAACATATTTCAAAGGCAATATATCTATATGATAAAAATTGTCCGGATGTATTCATGTGTGTGTCACGATCCAGCAATTTCTTGAAAACGCATAGAGGTAAATTGATTAAATTTTGCATAGTTATTATTTCACTATATACCTAGTTGAATTTCTTATAAGGGTTTAACAAAATAATTAATTTTACATGTTGTATGTACTTTTATAATTTTCGTAAAATTCATTTTTTTTTTTTTTGACTATAACTTCACAAATATGTGATTAATGAATTTCATTGAAAAATAAGAATGTTATGCTTAATTAGTTTTTTAGAAAACAATTTTTCGAATATAAGTTCTCAAATAATCGAAATTTAATGCTAATGTAAACAATATAACAATAAGGACGCAAATCATATTTGCTTACAGAAAGCAAAGTGCTTATTGAATGAATACAAAAGTTTATACAACTTGATAGCTAGTTTCATTTTCAGCTAGTTTTCATAATATTTTAATAACAGATAGATTAATAGATTTAATAACTTAATAATTTAATTTAGTTTAATAGATTAATTTTTATTGATACTTCGACAACTGTCAAATACGAATACGAATAAAAGAATAAATATTTATTCATTCTTTTATTTTATAATTTAATTTTATTAGATTAAATTAAATTTTTTGACAAAATAGTGAGTTTATGTTGGAAACTTAAAATTTGATTGGATTATATTTTCATTTTATCCATTTAATTTAATTGATTATTAGGTTATATTTTAATTTTTAAAAATAAGTTAAATTTAAAAAAAAACATACAAAAATATAAGTCTTTTTTCACTTTGCCTTGAAATAACCTTCAATTTGACCTTGTCGGATCAAACGGATATCGGATTTGGATTCAGCGACCCAAAAAATATATAGAAATAATAATTTGAATCAATTTTACTTTTTTTTAAGGATTTGACCTTGAATTGATCTTGAAATGACCTTGAACCTGACCTGTTTGAGACAAATGGACACCGGATTCGGATTCAGCGACCCAAAAAACATAAGGATATACTAGTCTGGTTTCGGGAACAGGTCCTTTTTTTGTGTGCCTGTGTAATCTAGTCCAAAGTTACGATGGAACAAAAAAAAGTTGGAAAACTTTAAAAATATAAGTCTCTTTGAGCTTCGCGTATTCGACTATAAATCTTTTTCATCTTCATATAAACAAAAAATATTTTATGGAAGATATATTTTTTAAAAGATTGTGTCAAATTAAAAGCTGTATAAGAACATCCAGCGATGTCTGAAAACACATCAAAAACATTGATCTTTTTCGATAGATACATCGATAACATCGGTGTTTCATTATTAGTTAATTATGTACAATTAATTTAGTATTTCAGTTCAAAGAATATGATCGGATCATTAATTTTCCATTAGATCAATACCCAGTAAAGGGGGGGGGGATTGCTGTATTGAATTGCACGAATTTGCTATTTAATGCAGCTTCCTATGCCTATTCCTGAACGAGCGATTATTTGTGAAACGTAAACGGTTCACACCAGCATGTTTAAACCAATACCAATTCAATGGTTCCTAAACCTCTACAGAATTGTTAGAAATCCACGAAAAATATTTTAAAGCTTAATGGACGTCAGAAAAGTCCCCAGAGAAAATTTATCGCAGACATGATTAATTTTTCAGCTTGAATATTCTGCATGACGGTGGAAGCGGAGACGAGGCGCTAGGTGGTTCCTTGGTTTCAGATTTACGTAGATTGGGTGTTTAATTTTATGTCTCAAAATGGCGTACTTCCACCTCGCTTGCAATCCTTTTTCCAAATTAGCGTGAAAGTTGTGATACTATCGGTGTGTTACACTGTGAGGTGTTAACGACCTTTTTTTTACACGAAATACAATCAAAAGATTATCGCATGAATAAATGAAAGAAAATAGTTCGTAATAGTGTACCTTCAAAGAACTTTTAAATTAAATGATAAAATTTTAGAGGCAATTTAGTAGCGAGATAAAAGAATAATTAAATTATAACATGGCCCTGATTTTTCAAAGCATTAAATTTTATAATTTATAAAATTTAATGCTGATTGAATGGATTGTATAGAAGATTTCCTGTTTGCATTATTGAATAGGAGAGTAGCATTACCCTGAATTTATCAGGCTTTTCTCATCCGTAATTGAATCACTAAGTATAGAAAGGTAACTTCTGATTCGACATTCTTGGTTGAAACTAATTAATAATGTTAATAATTAATTGATATAATTCAAATATGCTCTGTATTTAATGGGTGCACTAAGAAAATGATGCGTAAATTATTGGTATGAGTGTTAAAATTTTATAACAAGAAGGTTTGTTCTTAAACCTCTTGATTTTGGTGAGGAATTTCAATTTTTATCTTTTATGTGTAATTGTTATTTTATTTTAATGTGTGAAATAGATGATTTTGGGTTACCCTGATTTATATCTGATTTTGTTTTAATTTGCTAACTGGCCAAAAATCTATCCTACTCTTGCGTGTTAGAATTCTGTGTCTTTATTTGAAAATTATTTTGATACTCAGTTTAATAATTTTTATATCGACTTAAAAACCTGTTATATTACTTCATTACAATTAGTTGAAAGATATAACCAGTTCAGCAGCAGCTATATGAGATCCGTTTAAATTCGTGATACCATTAATATTAAGTTCAATTGATTTAATAATCACCTATTTGCTATAAATGAAATGAAATTTTATATTTTTCTCTGCATTTACATTATAAGTAGCACTTCGTCTATTGTTTATTGTATTGGATCGACAAAGCTTTTTTCTTCTTTTAGCTGCAATGTACTTTAAGCCGGCTTTAAATCTTTACAGGCTTCACCAATACTCAACCATTTAGGACCAACTCTAGTGCTTAACTATACTTACTAATTCTTTCCCTTAAGCGTCTTCACCTGTCGGACACGAACATGTTCGAGAAAGTACGTGTAAATATGTATATGTTTCAACTGAGCGATCCTACACAAAATAAATGAAGCGTAAAATATATTGAGATGAAATTTCAGAGCAATGAAAAATAGTGAAAAAGTAAGCAGCTGTCACTGTATTACTGTTAAACGCTTCAATGAGCTGAATTTATGTAAATTTTCTGTTTAAAAATGTCAAACAAATTAATTAAACTCATGGATAACTTAAAGTTTGGCCAGGTATGTTGGTAAATCGAAACTTCTGTGAAATTAGTAGCTTCAATTTCGTGAATGTCGTTAATTCGACGATTGACTCGATAATACATTTGCATCGGGGTTATCATGTCTGCATTGTGAAAACTTCATGAAGCACATGCAAATTGGATGTTTTCATATTATTAATTATTGCCGTCATTCCATTACCTCCCTTTGGAATTGGTTTTCAATTATCTAACTCAATTGTATCGATAATAATCGGATTTACGTAAAGCACCCATGATGGGATTTCTTATTTCACGCACCTCGAAAATGTACTTTGTTTTTATTTTTAATTATCAAAAATACATGCGCGGCGCACAGTGGGGAAAAAGTTAGTTTTTTGGTTCAAAATACGATTCCGGCCCAGATTCCGGCTTAACCCGTGGACCGATTTGAGTATTTTCTTTTTTAAAAAAAGCTGATAAAATTCAGGAGAGAATTGTCGAGGCCGATTTTTGAAAAAAGTTTCCATTTTTTTTTATAAATAAACAAATGTATGCGAAAAAATGACAATTTTTTTAGTTTATTCCTCTGGCCAAAGATATTAGTACCTAGAAGCGGCATAGGGATATTAGTTTGTGCACATAATTATAGGTGGCTCACAACTCGACTTTGTGCATACTGCATATATATATACAATATATGTATATATATAATAATAGGTACTATAACAGCTTTTGCCAGCACATATCTGTAGAGGCGCTGTAAGCCGCCCTATTTGAGAGGCGCCAACCAGTGATCACATTCTCGCGGGATTTTTCGGCCTCCACTCTACGATCCACGAGCTCATGCTTTCTCTCTCTAGCAACAGTCACGAACCTATTGATAGAGAAAGATAGCATTAGCTCGTGGGTCGTAGAGTGGGGGCCGAAAAATCCCACGTTCTGTGATCACTGGCGCCAACTCCTAGTTTTTCAAAATTCTTATTTTGAATAATCTGATTTTCTTTGAAATATTAGTGAAAAATTTCGAAGTGACAAATTGCTGCATTTTTATAATATAAATTACCGAAATTGAATATTTTTAAAAAATTGTTTAGATTCGATATATTGATTCGGTATTTTTCATATATCGATATATTGTTTCAGTATTTTTGATTAATCTATCGGATAAAATTTGCTCTCAAAAAGGTGTTTTCGAAGATTAGCTCTGTTGCCGCCATTTTGTAAAAAATGACAATAAACAATTTTTTTTTCATATTTTAATATGTGTTTTACATATAAACTCTGATGTGAAAAGAAACCCGATTCCTTTTTCCCATCTGCTCAATAAAAATGATCAAAAATAGGCGTTTTTTTAGCCTCTAGAGTGCATAGTGTTACCCAGCCTTAACATTATCTAAGATTCCATGAAATCTCTTCAAATTTAAAATTCAATGAAATTTCGTAAAAGACTTTAAAATCTCTTTAAAGTTTCTCAAATGACTTAAAATTTCACAAAATATCGTCAAATCACACTTAGCTCACAGAATCAAATATAACTATTGTGTTTACGTGTTCAGCAGCAAAAGCTACGACCAACATTCCTGAAATCTCATTGTATTATACAGCTGCGTAATACCAAGCATCGAAAATTTCCCTATGCTTATATATGCACACTGCACACTGCACACTGCACACTGCACAATGCACAATGCACACTTATGTAACAATTCTGTTTACTTGTACTTTACTTATTGCATCGAATCTGCCGGATATTTTGGGTTTGCTCGTGTAGACAGTTTCTCAAGTACATGTATTTTGAGTTTGTAACAATGGTGGTAATACAAATAACAAGTGATAGTTTCGGGGTGAGAAAATTGAACATATATCCCTTTATAGAGTGTGTGGTGTTTGAATCAGTTAAGAATCTAACATATATACACAGTGGATCACGTATATTGTAACCGACTTCGTGCGAGAATATTCTTACAAACTGGCATCCTATAGGCGAAGTGACTTTACCAAAAGATATCGAGCGCGAATGCCTCTACTTTTCTCTGTCGAGTTCAGTTTTTCACGTGTCAATGAACGACTCAACTTTCTTGGCAACTCTGCCTCGCTTTACTACTGTTGCTGCTTCATATATTATTTACCTCAGTTCGAACTTTCCTGACATTTCCGAGCTGCTAGTTATCCCTTAACCCGATATTATTATTTTCTTGTGAATGGCAGAAGGTGTGCGGGGGGAGCTAAAAGAAGAAAAAGTTTCAGTGGTTCGATGAAACAAGTTCCTTCGGTAATCACTTGTTTGACGTTTCCACTTGAGAATGTTTCTGTCAACTAAAGACTGCAAGCATTCGGTGTGAATCATTGCATTTGACGGAGCATGAAATTCTCCAGGAATAGTATTCATCGAAGCGCGAAATTTGTCTTTGAAACTTCAGTAATTCTTTGTAAAGCTCACTATACAAAAGATATTGGAATTTCTCCGGACTATTTCATATTTACCTTTGATTTCGATATGTGCAAGTTTATATTGTATATGCCAAAAGATTCTTATCAAATAAAAATTATGAAAAAACTAGTCATGGACAGTATTTTATTTAATTAAACTAACAATTTTGATTCATTTCTCATTTTTACACACCTTTTGCTAGTAAAAAAAATAATTGTGAATTTCTAATCCATGAAATATAAAATCTTGTAATTCCTTATCTAATTTCAGGAATCTCCATAAGTTTTATAAAATTCCTTAAAATACCTTTATTATCTTTCAAAATTTGGCGAAATTTCGAAATAAATTTCGTAAATTCAATTTATATTTCTCAAAATTACTCAAAGTCCCATGAAATCTGATTAAATATCTAAAAAACTTCGTGAAAATCCACTGAAATTTCGTAAAATCCCTTTAAATCATTTAAAATCCCATGAACTGTTATGAAACATCTCTTAAAATTCCTGTCAATCCAATGAAACCTCGGAAAATATCTTTTCATGGCACGTCTAACGAAACATCGATTTTCGATGTCTGTTAAGCGTCTCGAAGAGAGTCCTTTACAGTATAGGAGAGAAAGTACTGCAGAAGTAATACAGAAAGTAAAATAAGGTATTCTAAAATAGATTATAAAAATGACGTAGTTTTGAAAAAAAAATTTCAATTTTTGCTTAAAATAGATAAACCGGAGATTCTCTTTCCCTACTCTCCCCCTCTCTCTTATCCTATCGTATCCTATCCTATTTTATCATATTCTATTGTATTCTATCCTATCCTATCCTATATTATCCTATCCTATCCTATCATATCCTATCGTATCATATACTAGCTTATTCTATTGTATCGCATCGTATCCTATCCAATACTATCGTATCCTGTTCTATTTTTTTCTATCGTATAAGATAGAATAGGATACGATAGCATTGGATACAATATAACAGGATACCATAGGATACGATAGAATACAATAGGATATAATACGAAAGGAGAGAGAGGGTGGAGGTGAGAAAGTATATCCCGAACACGCTTACTGGGCCCCAGCCAGCTTATTTCTCGCCATCTTGGCTGTACTAGTACACTAGTGCAAATTCAGACTATTGTTTCGAAAATCGAATTCATTACAGTGGTCATGAAAAGCTTTGTACTTCACACTCGTCTGATAATTGCCTCCTTTCGCGCCTTGTAAAGTAAATAGCTATTAATGTCTTCAAGATAAATTAATATCCCATTAAACATCTTACAAGTATTTAAAACCCCGTAAAATCCCATACAATATCTTACAATGCCTTTAACATCAGTAAAAATATGACTAAATTCTTTTTAATTTCATAAAATCACTTGATAAATTCCTTGATATTGTTTGATTTTTCATAAAATTCCTTAAAATTCCACAACCTATCATTATAACTTGAAAAACTACTTAAAATCCTATGAAATTTTACTAAATTCCTTTAAATTTCGCAAAATCAATTGATATTTCTTAAAATTACTCAAAATTCAATGAAATCTCTTAGATGCCTTAAAATCCCTTAAGGGGCTATGCTAGTTTCTCATTTTCAAAAAATCGATCTTTTTTGTTTTGCATTTTTCCATAGCTAATCATCCTAAAAATTTTAAATCGATATCTCTAATAGTTTCTAAATGGGAGCACTTTAAAGCGGAACTCTTCATTAGCGCTAAGATAATTGCGGACTAGAAAACAAATAAACAACATGTTCAAAAAGTTTTTTAAATTAGTTAAAAACCTTCATACAACCATAAAAAAAGCTCTAGAGCAAAACAGTTCATCAAATCACGCAATAGGAAGAGATAATTTACCGCAAATCAAATCTGCGTTGAAAATTTTTAATTTATTTTTCTCAAAACTGCATTTTTAAAATCGGCTAACGATGTAGCTCGAAAACTAATCATCAGATCAACTTCAAATTTTTACACAGTCTTTATTATATTTTTCTACGGAGGATAGACCTCCAACTTTTTGTTATATAAAAAATTACAACTTTTATGAACAAAAAACTAGCGTTTTTTTAAGCAAAAATTGAAATTTTTTTTTCAAAACTACGTCATTTTTATAATTTTTAATATTTCCAAAAGCTAGACGTCCATCCTTTAGAGAAACTTATGCAGTTTACTAAAAAAATTTTTTTTTTTCGAGCATGCTGGCATGCCCGACACCGTCACCCGTATTTCAACTTTTTTTAAAGGACCTTTTTGCAGTTCGTCTTTTATCTCCGCTTCCAATGAATATTTTTTGACGAAAATTTTATGATAAATACGTGAAGACATGTACAATATACTGAAAAAATTTTAGAAAGATTAAACGTGTAGTTCTTTTTTTTTTAATATTAAAAAATTGCTGTTTTATTCGTCCGAGAAACTAGCATAGCCCCTTAAGTCATTAATATAACTTAATATCCAACGAAATATTGTTCAATTACTGAAAATCATTTAAAATTTGATGCAATTTTGTAAAATCCTTTAGAATTTTATAATATTCCGCGAAATATCGTGAAATCACTTAATATTTCTAAAATCTCAATAAATTTCGTAAAACCTTTTTAAATTTCTTAACATTATTCAAGATTCCATGAAATCTCATAATTCTGATGGTAACTGATCTGCAAATATACGAATACATATTATATTAATATATTAAAAATACGAGTATTAATACATCTCTTTATTAAGATAGGAATGTATAATATTTTTTACCCTATTTAAAAGATAAACGATAAAATTATTTTTCATATAGCATACCAATGGAGAGCATACCTTTATTAAATATTTTATACTCGCTTATAGAATATATGATATTAACTTCCAGGAAATGAAGCATGCGCTATAATTAAACTTTAACAACAGGTACTTTATTTGTTGATTTTATATTTGATGTATTTTGTGCCTTATTAATTGTATCCAATACAGGAGTTAATTAATTTAACGAATGACTCTTCTCATAAATAACAAAATGGCAGTTTTATCACACAAGGGCAGAGCAAAAATACTTTTTGCGATAGAGAAAATTTTAATGTTCAAAAGAATAAAGTAATGTTTTTTCTTTCATGTGTAATTTGTATTGCAACTTTGTAAGCTTTTACTAAACTTGTCTGATACTCAAAGCAGGGGATTTAACAATGTCTTCAAAGCTCTTTCAGCTTTAAAGTATAAATTCTCATCACTTATACGGATACTCAACATCTCAAATTTAAGCTTAAGATATCAATGAATGTGGCATCCGAAATTATGAACCCTTGCACTATACATATATACGAAATAAGAACTACATTACAAAAAAAAGAATTAAACTCTTTTAATTTAGTATTCAGTTTTTTGTTATTAACCTATTCAGCACTGGCATGTTGATATCAGAAATATATTTGTCTTGTGTCCACGTTTCATCCATATTTTTCCGTATTCATAATTCTTGATCTGAGCGAAAATTCGTTGGAATCACTCACTCTGCTGGCTACTCACGTTAGTCAATAAATTTTAGATTTGCCAGGCATCCATTTCTCTTATGAATCCTAATCAAAGATTTGAAAAAATGAAATACAGAAAAAGTGAGTATTAAAGACTTAAATTGAATCGTAAAGGAATTTGGATTCTTTTGACAGTGAAGTGAATGAAAAATGCTGAGGAAGAAAAAAGAGAAAGATTACACGAATGTTTCGAGACAGAGAGGCTTTAGCTCTAGAAGGGGTGCTGTGTACTCTATAAAGCATTGAATACTATGCGCTGCTGTGAAAATAAACGACGACTTTCCCCAGGAAATTACATATGTATGTTCTATTTGCACCTCGAGAGTTGAGTATTACCACTACCTTCTCATATCTCTTTAAGAGAAGAAATGCACGTCTGGAAACCTTACCTATAAAATTTGAAAGCAAATGACAAAATTTACTCTCCAGTGATTCTCAACTGCGTTAAATATTTCACCAATTTTCTTTTGCTCGAGCACCTATTTGATGCGAATAAAAGCCTCCTCTCGTCTACACGACGACGACGCCTGATGAGAATATTTATGGGAGAGAATGACGACTGAAGCACATGTGTTCTACTAAAGTAAGTAGTAAAGAAAATGAGGCAGTGAAAAGGCAAAAAAAGTTATAAAAAATGTAACAGAACTGTAAGTGAATAATATACAACGATCATTGAAAAGATTTGATTCAATTTCAATAAAAAAGTATTGTTCTATCTTGAAACAATAATGTTACCGTATATCGAACACATTGTTGCCAACTACATATCTCGAAAATATCGAACACATTGTTTTTCAAAAACCTGATAAGTTTGGTAATTGCGCGAATTTTGTGTGTGTATTCTGTACCGGGTCTCTGCTATTAATGTGGACCCCTTCAATATCTACTTTGTACATAGGCCCAGGGGGGTGATTACGTATAAACTTCACTTCACTCTCACCTCACCTCACCTCACTTCAGTTGTTTTTTTAATTTTTTGAAACGTCAAAATTAATAGACACGGTGCCCTGTTGGAAGTAAAGAGATAGAAATCCTATCCCTTTTTATCACCGTCTATCTCTTTCTATCTAGATAATAATCCACACCATGCTTATCTCTTTGAATCTCCTCTTTTCTATCCCTTTCTATTTATTGTCTATCTCCGCCTATCTCTTTCTATCTCTATCGCAATCCACATTAATGTCTATCTCCTTCAATCTCCTTTTTTCATCTCATTTCGCTTTTATCTGTTTTAATCTCCAGTTCTTTATCCCTTTCTATCTCCATTTGAATCCAGATCTGCATCTTTGAATTTCCTGTTTTCTATCACTTGTCTATCTCCTTTTATTTCCATCTCAATCCACATCAAAACCTATCTTTTTCGATACTGAAATGATTCGTTTGAACCATATGGGTGTGTGTGTGTGTGTGTGTGTGTGTGGATTAAAGCCATCCTCGCTCGGGGATGGAAAACTAAATTTATCCAAGAATAATAATTTATTTAAACAAGAAGATCAGCAAAAGAACACAGGGGGATGAAAATATGCGTCGATCACAATAACACTTTTTCCCAAATACAGGGATGAACCCGCGGATCGCCAATCAGCTTCTCGGAAAACCTCATCAATAATGAGGACAACTATTGAGTATCTGAGACTTCCTTCCCTGATTTGAGGCACACACGTCTTCCATTCACTACCTTCCACTCCATCTAAAAATTTAATAATTATTATTAGTCCCTATTATACCGTCCGTGCGCTTTTCCACAATAGCTCACAACACTTTGGTCTCACCGTGGTTCCTTGGAAGTCGGGATCCCTTTGTCATCCCGTAGGTCACTAGGGCGTTCACCGGTGTGACGATCCTGGTCGGTAAAAATAATCCCTGAGGATTTGCCTTTGGTCCTAGTTCTTTAACATGGACACCTTCGAGGCGCAATCTTGGCGGTTGATATCGGTTCCTCCAAGAGGAGCTTGAGAGTAGATATTTTGATTTTGACTCTGGTGGCACCCAGCTGAGTCCTGGCTTCTTCTTTGTTTCTGTTCCCCTCTTCCCACCAAATCTTGATTGGTGAGAGGGGTACGAGCTGATAAGAGGTCAGGCTCGTCGCCATTAATTTTCCGGGCCCTTGCCATATTTGGGATATTAAAATTGTATGATGCCGGTACCGAAAGTCTATACTGTAACGGTATTGACATTCGTTCGAAATGTAACTCGGCTGGGAGTTGTCTGGTGGTACTGGGACGGTAGAGTGAAAAAATTGTAAAAAATGTCGTAAAAGCAGTTATTAATTAAGAACATATTTTATTCGTATATATATTATGGGTATACTTATAACTAACTGATATTTGTAAATATTAACGCATTTATAACAAATAAAATTTCGCACGCAACGCTGGGGGGAATCGAACGCACACGACCTACTAGACACGATTACACGAGTCCAGCTCCCTAACCATTACCCTAAGCTCTCAACATATGGATCCATATTTTTAAATTAATGTACAATTAATAGGATATTTTACTGGCAGAATAACAATTTTTTGTGACAAAAAAAAATGCGCGAAAAAATTATTCGGTAACAAAAATTTTATTTAACAAAAATTTAATTTTTTTTACCGAAAAGTTTTTGTTCGGTAATTCCTGAATTACAATTTTTTTTTCGTATAAATTTGTTCCCTGCTGAAGTTTGAAAAAAGTCCCAAGTTGGATTCCAGCCAACATTTTTGATTTCTTACTGGGGCAGTACTATATCAGTACCGCGCCAACGCTAGGCACAACTCCCTAAGTTGGTTTCTAGCCAACACTTAGACTTCATACTGGGGCTGTACCCACCCAGTACCGCGCCAACGCTTAGCAAAACTCGTAAGTCGGATTCTAGCCAATACTTGGACTTCATACTGGGGCAGTACCTAGCCAGTACCGCGCCAACGGTCGGCGCGGTACTAATTATCAGTACTGGCATTCCTCCTCATTTACAACTGGCGCGGTACAATGCCGTTCGTAAGATCCGCCATAAGTCCGACTTTTCCGCCTGGGTTGGAAGCATTCATTTCCTGATTAAATTAATCAATTTGAGTGCTTTTTTTTCGATCAGCAGGAAATTTAGCCTGGAAGACGAAAAAAATATTTATTTCTTATTTTATTTTAGAATAATAAATTTATTTTCAAAAATCTTATCTCCCGAATCCTCATCTATCTCTTTCTATTTCCTTGTCAATCAAAAAGGAAATGTGTTTTAATTAATGTTTTAAACTTATCTTCTTGAATGTCTTTCTTTTTGTTTTAATACTCTTCTCTATTCCAATTTATTTAGAAAATTTATTTAGAAAAAGGATAAAAAAAGGATTTAGAAAAGGACGGAAAAGAGGAGATTCAAAGTTATGAGCGTGGATGTGAATTAAAATGGAGATAGAAAGGAATTGAGAACTGGAGATTAAAAGAGATAAAAGCGAATTAAGATTGAAAAGGAGATAGAAAGTTATAGACGGGAATAGATAAAACGAATAATTTTAAGAATTTTAATGAGACTTTGATGTTGTTTTGAGTATTTATTTTAAGTAATTTTAATGAATGTCAAGTAATTTTATGAGAGGAATTTCATCACTATATTTTGAGATATGTCAAGGAATTTCAGGATATTTTATGAAACTCATGTAGATTCCTAAAATTAGAAAAGAAAATACAAGTTTCTATACTTATTTCAAAAGTTATAAATTAGTTTGTTTGTTCGTTCTTTCTCAATATGAATTTGCGTTGCATGTAATGATGCTTTTGTTTTTACTTATATTTTTTTGTATTCAAATATTATTAATTTTCCATGAAATGTTTCCAGCGCGCTGTAGTGCGTGAATAATATTGCTAGTACTGAATATATTAATCCATTTAGCTCAACTTTATTTAAATTAGACCCAGCTGCTGATAGAGAAACAGAAAAAAGCATTACTTACACAAAACAATGTTTCAGGAAGTTGAGATAACAAAGAAACTCTCTTTGCGCTACGTTTCATATGAAATTGCATTCTGTGAAATAGTGTACGTATGTAGTGCGCATTTTGGAATAGCTTACGTTAATATTCAAACAGTGTAATGCTTGAAGTGCCAGGTGTAACTAAATTCTCTAGAGATATTATGAAAACATTTTATTAAACATTAGCACTAACGCTGCATTAAACTGAAATCTAATGTAAACGTGTCCCTAGAGCGAAGGCAGTTTGTACGCATCTATTTTGCATAGATTACTTTTCGGACTAATTAACTCCGAGACTTTCAAAACTTTGAAATTCCATTTGTCGCTGTCCAGCGGGAAAAGAGCATTATTCTCATGATAATTAAGAAACCAAATATTTAGAAAAATATGCATTTATCCTCAGGAAATGAACCATGTAAATAACCGATATTTTAAATCACAGGAAATAAAAATCAAAATCAATGAAATTGAAGGATGGGGCTAAATATCGTTCTATGACGAGAGATTTTGATCAGTGATGTCTAGTTTTATATGTGTAATTAATTTTTTTATTCGCTTATTGACGGCGAAATAGCGCTGCGATTGATGAAGTATAATATTGACATTTAAATGCAAAGACAGGATTATATGTCATTGAGTGTAAAAGTACATTTTTCATAACACAAAAGAAGTTTATAAAAGTCCTCACTATTTAAATATTAATTTTAGTTCACTAAAGAACAGCTTAAAATATGACGTAATATAATTGCAATATATTCCCAAATTATATATTTGAGAAATTTCATTTTTTGCATAAAATGGTAAAGTAATAACTAATAAGGTATAATTTTAAATATATAATTTGAGAAAGTTTTCAGAGATTTTTAGGCATTTTATGAAATTTATTGAGATTTTAAAAATATTGAGTAATTTCACAGTATTTCGAGGAATTTTATGAAATTATAAAGGATTTTACGAAACTGCATGAAATTTTAAATAATTTTGAGAGATTTAACGATATTTCATAGTGTAATATTCAGTTTTTATCTGTCATGTCCATTGCGTATCTTCAGCAAGTTTTGAGTTTACTTTATTTTAAATTATTAATTATTTCTGAAAAATATAAGAAAATTGAATTTATTTAATAAAAGCAAGAATTAGAATCAAAGATAAGACTATAAATTGTTATTGTGGTCAGACTTGGTGGGCGACAGAAATAAATACCATGTAAATATAAACACGACCAGTGCGTCTAATGTCAAAATCAGCTGATAGTCATACGTAAACAAGAATAATAAATATGACAGTGGCCGTTAACACGACACTACAATTTAAATAATGCATCAAGTACGAATTAAAATCAAATATACATATTATAAAATACCATACACACACACACACACACACACACACATCAATAAATGGAATTATGCGAAATTATAAATACAGGTTAAGTAGAATATCGAAAGAATATGAATAAACAATAGAATGTGCGATAAAACATCAGTCAATAAATAAATAAATAAAAATGGTAAAGGTGAAAATTCAAAAGACCGTGAATCGACCGTACTCACTGCAACCCATGAAGACAAAATACCGTCAAAATATGGTCGATACGAAACAATCGGCTCGACATCCAAATTAATTATGTAAATGCGAATATACGTCAAAGATTATTCCACAGCAATCGTCTCTGAACTTCTCGATTCCAAAATATCTTCACGCATCCAAATAATATCCAAATAGCCAATAAAATGAGCAAAGCGAATAAATAAAATGAATAATATGAGCTAAAAACCAATAGCTAAAAACCCCAATAGCGAAAAGATATTCCAAAAAGCTAAAACGAATAGCTCAAAACTAAAACGTCACACTGGAACAGATAAAACACACACACTTAGCACACAACAATCAACTTTTAGATTAAAGCAAAATTTATTATGAACCGCAGGAAAAATACCTTTCATTTTTATTCGTTTTCCGACTATATATTAAATGTGCGTAAGGTGATTGGTGGCTATTACAATCAACACCCATTCGTCGTTAGATTACGATTTTATAAATGCGTAACTCAAAATTACCGCTTCAATAGGATATTAAGTTATATTAATGTCTTTAGGGATTTTAAGGCATTAACGACATTTTAATGGATTTTCAAGAATTTCAAGAGATTTCATAAGATTTCATAGAATTTTTAGTCATTTTAAGGATTATAACGATAGGTTGTGGAATTTTAAGGAATTTTATGGAACATCAAGGAATATCAATTGATTTTTATGAAATTTAAAGGGATTTTACCATATTGTTGAAATATGTTAAAGGAATTTTAAGATATTGATGGATTTAAGACATTTAATGGAATTTTGAGTAATTTTAAGAAATATCAAGTGAATTTACGAAATTTAAAGGAATTTCACCAAATTATATTTCAAGAATTAAAAAATCTCAATTTATGTTTACATTCTCATCAGAGAGAATGTACACTGAAAAAACAGTTTGACTTGACCAACAAAAATTTGGTTGGCTCAACAAAATAATTTTTTTGTTATTTATGAAACCAAACTGTTTTGTTGTGCTAACAAAATTTTTTTGTTGAGTCATTTGGTTGACCTAACAAAACTATTTGGTTGGCCTAACAAAACTATTTTCTTGGCCCAAGAAAATTATATTGTTGACACAAGGTATATAAAATTTAATAAACTGTTTTACGTAATTTTTAAATTATTTTTACATTATTTATACTTAATTTATATATATTTGTATTATTGTATGCTTTTTACGCTATGAAAAATCGGAAAGAAATTTTTCGGCGACCGGGATTCGAACTACCTAAATACTTATGTCTAACGTATATCGAACGCCACTTAAACCACACGGCTAACATCACACATGAAATATTTTATAAAAATTCTAGCAAAATATCACATAAACCATGATTGACGGACAACAAAACTTTCTTTAGGCCAACAAAACAGGCTCAAAAAAAAAATTTTGTGTTACCAACAAAATATTTTGTTGGTTCAACAAAATAATTTTGTGTTAGGAACCAAAATTTTATTGAGGCAACAAAAAATGTTCAACAAAACGTTTTTGTTGTGATGAAAAAAATTTTTTTTTCAGTGTATATTTGTGTAAAATTTGACCCTCTCATTTTTGGTTAAATCTTCACGTTTTGTGACCACTTGAACCCGAAAAACATGGTTTTACAATGTCTGTGTGTCTGTGTGTAGATTTTTATCTTTCGTTCACGATTACTTTCGAAGGAATTAACCGATTGGATTGGCCTTTGGTATACTCTTTTAGTGTCTTAAAATGAAGGCCGAGTTCGATGGCCTGTCATTTTTGATGAAAATGAAAAAAGTTAGAGCATTTTGATAATTTGAAAAAAAAAAATATTTAATTTAACCCTTTGCGACATAGTGGGACATTTAGCGTCCCACCTTTTTCTCCATGGTTTTACATTTTTTAACAACTTTTTTAAGAACAAGTACCGGATTTTTTATTTTTACTAAGTCTCTATGACATAAATGAAATTGAAAAAAATTTTATCCGTCATTAATTGTTAATTATAAAAATAATGTATATAAACAAATAATCCAAATCGATGCTTTTTCATGCAGAATTTCATTTTCCACTAATCTATCTTGTAGATTCGACCGGCAATTTTTTTTTGTGTTGAGTCCACCTTAAAGTATTTTTCAGAATTTTCTGCAATAGTATATAAGTTATAAACTCTATTTTTTTTTTTTTTTTGTTTAAAAAACTCTAAAATGCAGTATTTCTCAGAACAAACTCAATATAAAAAGTGTATTTTTTTCAACCCTGTTCTGGCAGTGTTTATTTTTATCTCTGAATCTGAATCTAAATTCAAAATATTCAATTTCGAAAAATCCAAGATGGCGGAATTTAAGATTTTTGGAAATTTTGAAGGTTGAATTTTAAAAATTTTGAATTTTGAAATCTGACTTCGGATTCGTAATCAGCGACCCCGAAAGCCCCCTAAGGTGCGTGTGACTGTAAAATTTGTTTCTTAGAAAAATGTGTGCCGCAAAGGGTTAAAGCCAAATAAGACACGATATGAAAAAGAGTCAAAGGATGAAAAATATATATTTTTGAACGTCCTACAGGACTCACGTAACAATTTTTTGAATTTGCGTGAAAAATCGAAAATTCAAATTTTGAACCAAATAACGCGCGATATAGAGAAAAGTATAAGAACATAAATATTGGTCTTTAAAAGTTCTACAAATTCTCCCTTGGACATTTTTTAATACGATGATTAATACGATTATTTTTTTTTGATAATGAAGTTTTTAACTTATGAATATCTATATGATGAGAATGTGTTCCTTAAGGCCGATAGAACCTTAAGGAATTTAAATAAAAGTATACAAACGAATGAAAGCGCACATATTTTGATGAGAATGTGTGCTCACAATGGTACCCCTAGTTTCTACTAGCAAAAGGTGCGTGCAAAAACGAGAAATTAATCACGCGCAGGGCGCGCGGATCATAATTGCTAGTTATATAAACATAGACTCACGTGAGAAAAATATCTGCTTATACAATGTTTCTTGGCTCGATGCTTCAAATGAAAATGTGCAGGTAGAGAGATAAATAATCATATGAGAAAATTTATTCTATTGGTAGAAACACATTATTGTATGCATGCAATAAAGGCAAAAGGAAATATATAAAGGAGTGAAGATAATATGAAACGAGGACGCTGGAACTCTCGCTTGACCATTGGATTTTTCAGAGTTCGAATTTCGATTATCGTGGTGATTCGCATGATGTATGATATAGTTATCGAACCAACGAGTGGCTCGCCATTGTCAGATATAGGAGGCATACAGGAAACGTGAAATAGCATATCGTTGATGGAATTGAGTCAGGGAGATCGAAACGACGAACTGTTTCGAAGAAATTTATAGGGAGATTGAATGTAGGAGAAACTGTGTTGAATTTGAACTATCAGATGCAGGGATACACATATCAGTAAACTAAGAAAGAGAATAAGATAACTGAATTCTCGATATCCCTTAATCGTAACTGCCGGATATTCGAACCAATCGAAAATTGTGTGTATCCTACTCAGGGAAAAGGACAAGAAACGGTTGTCCGTTGCCTATCCCAAGAGGACTCGTAAAACTGATCCAATCATCCTCCTTCTTCGGGTTTAGGGATACCCCAATTGGATAGAAACTCAGAGTCATCTTTGCGTGCTTCGGACATAAAGAGGTCTCTGCCCGATGAAGTCGTCTGCGAAATTGCTCTCAGATTATTATTAATATAATAACTAACAATATTATACACGCGCGAAACACATTATCGAAATATATACAACATAACATTATTTCAATTTAAAGTTTTACAATTTTAGGCCACACAATAAACAGTTTTCTATCTTAGAAACGAAATGTTACCAATGTATCGAACACATTGTTGTCGAAAAAACCTGCTTGGTTTAGAAAATGCGCGAATTGTGTGAATACGGTAATACACCAATAGATGGACAAATATTATTTCAAAAAGCAATTACATTAAATTTAAGAATGAAATTGTCAAGTCATAATTGTTTTTTATGACTACATAAAGTTCTGAGTGCAAAAAATAATTTTTTTTATCTTTTTATTTAAAATAATAATAAAAAAAATTATTTAAATGTGACATCTCGAAATTTTGCTTCGAGAGCGCCGCCATTAGTAAGCATGTAACAGCTAGCCAATAAACGTTGTTTGTTATTGCTATTAAAAATTAATGGGAAAAATAAGGTATGTACATTTGATTATGTTTATGTTTCAATAACAAAGCTATAAATATAGTATTAAAATAATCAAATCAAAAAGAAATAAGAACATTTAGCGCACTTCTACTTGGGATTACGCTTGTTTCTTAAATTTTCCTTTTTTGTTAATTACTACGAAAATTAACCAAGTTTTAAATATTTTTTAAAAAATAATTTAAAGTGATAAACATACATAATTACTTTGCTGTGAAAAGTAAATTATTAGTGAAGCAAATAAATATCTGAAAATATATACCTAAGGTTAGTGAATATTATTTGAGAAATTAAATAGACTACTTCTCATACAATAATAAACTTTTCATGCGTTCTTTCATATCAGTTTTTAATGTATCAATACATATTTAATATACATATATTATATCTATTCATATATTTACAGATCATTTACCATCAGAATTATGAAATTTTATGGGATTATAAAGTAATTAAATATATTTTGTGGAATTTTATGTAATTTGAGAAAATTCTAAGAGATTTCTAGACATTTTCCGAAATTTCATTGGGTTTTAAGGTATTTTAAAGGATTTAATAAAATTTCATGGAATCTTGAATAACTTTAAGGAATTTAAAAGGGTTTTACGAAATTTATTGAGATTTTAGAAAATATTAAGTGATTTCAAGGGTATTTCGAGGAATTTTATAAAATTTTAAAGGACTTTACGAAATTGCATAAAATTTAAAATAATTTTAACTGCGCTCCTTACATAAATTTTTAAGGATTTGGTGAAATTTAAAAATTTTTGAAACATGCTAAAGGCATTTTAAGATATTGCATGGAGGATTAAGTACTTTTATGGACTTTTAAGGGATTCAGAGGATTTTATGAGATTTTATTGAATTATCAGGAATTTTAAGAGATTTCATGACATTTCATGGGATTTTTAATAATTTTAAGGGATTTTACGATATTTTATGGAATATTTAGTATTTCTAAGGACTTTTACGGAATTAAAGGAATTTTACAAAATTTCAGTCGATTTTCAGAAACTTTAAGATATTCAACCAGATTTCATGGGTCTTTGAGTAATTTGACGAAATATCAATTAAATTTACGCGAAAACTAAAGGAATTTCACGAAATTTTGAAAGATATTGAAGGAATTTTCAGAAATGTTATGAGACTTAAGGAGATTCCTGAAATTATATAAAGAATTACAAAATTTTATATTTCAAGAATTAAAAATTCTAAATTATTTTTTCTACTAGCAAAAGGTGAGCAAAAACGAGAAATTATTTCAATAAAATTTTAAGACAAGTACATTTGATTACCACAAATTTTGAAAAATATTCAAGAATTTAAACGCGGAAGAAACTTTTATAGTTGTGACAACCACAGAAATATTATAGTAAAATATGGTACAACTACAATTTATGATTTCCACAACCACAGTTGACACAACTACAACTATTATATACGATAAAAACCACGCAGCTATATGGCAACTATTATATGAAATACTTGCAACAACAATTTCATAATAGTTGTTACATAGCTGTAGTTGTTGTCACATAATAGGTGTGGTTATGGCAACCGACAATTATTAGTTGTACTATATTTTACTATTTCTATGGTTGTCATATAATCGTAGGGTTTTTTTGTGAAGGAATTTTTTGAAATTTATTGTGATTTTAGATATAATAAGAGGTTTCATGACAGTTGAAGGAATTTTATGAAATAGAAAAAGGAATAGTATATTACATACCTAGACCAGTAAAATAAGAAATGTCTCAGATCACATGTAATTGTCGACCGAGGCGATGCCGAGGTTGACAAAAATGTGATCTGAGACATTTCTTTTTTACTAGCCAAGGTGTGTATACTATTTTTCTGCGCTCCGGCCAGAAAATTAACGTTAAAAGGTCATTAGAAGCGCGCTAGGTTTGGCTACTTTCGTAATAAGTCTAATTGATTTTAATGTGTAGAATTCAATAGATTCTCTATTAGAAGAGGGATAGAATAGTACTAATGCAGCTAATTTTACTAAAAGATGTTCAGAAAGTAATGAAAACAGGAAGGTTCCTTTTTTTGTTTAAGTTTCCACCCACTGAGTGAGGCTAACGTGAAACTAATCCAAACTTTTCTTGGCCCAAAATACGGCAAAGTTTCTTTGTCAAGACGCTTCTTTTGAATTTTCAAACTATGTTCTCAGAAGGAAAGACCGAGGCCTCGGAAAAGTTACTTATGAATTTAGATGTCTTGCATTTTGGATCAAGAAAAGTAATTTCTTGCTCTCAGGCTATCGCAGAAATAATGAAAATTGCAAGAAAAACTTTTGAGAATAATTAATTGCAACTAAGTTATCAGAATAGTTACTCGATCTTACTAACTTTTGGATAGATTTCTTATTCATATAATAATTGTAAAATGTTAGAACAAATAAAATTGTTTAACTATAATTAAAAATTTCCTCAGTTTAAAGAAAAACAAATTCCTATTTTTCCTTAAAAAAAAAACTGTTTCTATATGTTTCTTCTGTATTATTTCATCTTCCTTGACGCTTAATTAACTCCGCGTTGAAGAACTTGCTTCTAACGAGAAGGTCTTGGTAGTAAATTGTAACATTTCTTTTTATAATTAGCCTGCATATTTGTAACATGATCTTCATCTCTGTCTCATATTTAAAAAATATATATGTAAAAATTTCTCGGCAGACACCTAGTAAAATTAGAGTGCTATAATTAACGAGTGAACAAGGTAAGGTACACGAAGAATGTGGAAATTGCAAAGTTCATTTCCGTCCAGTGAGAGAAAAATTAAACGCTTGAAATATCACCCAAGTTGTTATCAACTTGTAAGCGCAGTTCAACGTGAGTACGGGTAATGACTCCATCAAGCATGTCAACAACTAAACTTCAGAAGAAAATCTTTTCACAGTTAATTATGATCTTATGGTTATGTGGATTAAGAACTTGAAACTATATGTATATGTATATTATACATATATCATTGAAGTAGTTTTTTTATAACTAAATATTTTTAATACTAGCAATAATTATGATCAGCGCGCTCTGCGCACGATTAATTTCTCGTTTTTGCACACTTTTTGCTAATAGAAAAAATAATTTACAATTTTTAATTCTCGAAATATAAAATTTTTTAATTCTTTATCTAATTTCAGGAATCTCCATAAGTTTCATAAAATTCATTAAAATGCCTTTATTACTCATCCTTTGGTGAAATTCCCTTAAGTTTCGTAAATTCAATTTATATTTCTTAAAATTATACTCAAAGATCCATGAAATCTGAGTATATAACTAAAAAAATTCTGTAAAAATCCACTGAAATTTCTTAAAATTCCTGAAAATCCTCAAAATAAGTTAATATCCCGTAAAATATCTTACAAGTATTTAAAATTCAATGAAATTCCGTAAAATCCCTTGAATCCCGAAAAAGTCTTAAAAATTGCTTAAAACGTCATACAATATCTTATATTGCCTTTAACATATTTCAACAATCTGGTCAAATCCTTTTAAATTTCGTAAAAATCACTTAATATTTCTTGATGTTCCATAAAATTACTTAAAATTCCACAACCGATCGCTATAAACTTTAAAATTACTCAAAATCCCATGAAATCCTGAAGAAATCCTATGAAATGCCCTTTAAATTTCGCAAAATCAATTGATTTTTCTTAAAATATCTGAAAATTATTTAAAATTTCATGCAGTTTCGTAAAATCCTTTAAAATTTCATAAAATTCCTCGAAATACCCTTAAAATCCTTCAATATTTCTAAAATCTCAATAAATTTCGTAAAACCCTTTTAAATTCCTTAAAATTATTCATGATTCCATAAAATCTCATTAAATCTCTCAAAAAAAAACTTTAAAATCTAATGAAATATTTCTTAAAAGTCTCTGAAATGATTTTAAATTCCACAAAATATATAGTCAAATCCCTTAAAATTATTTTATAATCCCATAAAATCACATAATTCTGATGGTAACTGATTTGTAAATATACGAATACATATATTATTTAATATTAATATATTACCATATAAAAAAACGCAGGAAAAGTTACTGTTTAATTTAAAATCTGTTTAGTTTCTTAAATAATGTTCACTAATCTTACTTATGTATTTTGAATTATTTTTTAGCTTCATTAATCATTTATTTTTCACATCAAAATAATTATTTTTAACACTTTAAATTATTTTCTAGCTCTATTTTCTATACAGTGTGTTTCGTAAGCTCTCTGGTGGACTATTGGATTACTTAGGGAAAACCCATGGCCAGGACCTGGTCAGTTTACCAAAACAATACCCTAGTTATATAAAAATTACTTTCCTGAAGATTTAGAAATTTTATTAACGATTTTAACTAAATCTTTATGAAATTGTAAGTAATATAATTGTTTCTTCTTTGCACGCTCTTTGCGCTACTTTTTCAGATATGTATTTACATACATACATGAAGGGAATAATTTTTTGCAAAAAAAGGAAGACGCACTTTGTCACTTTTTCAATTGTCTAAAAGTTGATTATGTATGTCATACATAGATTAGAATAGTTAATGTGGAAAGTGTTTAACTAAGTTTAAGTGAAATTCTTCAAGAATTTTATTCTTTGTCGACTATTTCACGTTCTTGTTATATGCCTAATAGATTAAATGTGCTTTCATGTTAAAAGGAAGCTGAATATAGATTTTAGCGAAAAAATGCAGCGTATCGGAGAAAATTTTTCTCTGAAAGAACTGTATTATGCTTTGTATACAAATCTGTTCTTTAATGATGGAAAATCCATTTAATCAAATCAACCACAGTAACCAGATTCTTGTTATGTTAACTTTATGAGAATGCGTATATCTTTTTTTTTCAAATAGGATTTTTTTCCACTAGTTGAGTTTCATATTTCCTCTTTCATGAATAACTACTCATAACATTGTTTATCTTTCTGCAGTTTCACAAAAGCTGTCATTCCCATTAATCTTGTTTATTTCGCTTTTGTGCCTCTGAAAACAGAAATTAAAATTTCAATGAATTATAAAATTGAATGTATGCCTTTTGCGGTACATTATTATAAAAAATTTGAGCATAAGCTTCATGGCTTGTAGGTATTTCAATAATTTTTATCTTTCATTGTTAATTAACACAGAAATTTCTCTGTTAAATTAAAAACTTTTCAGACATTTACTCTATGGTAACTATTGTTATATTCAGTAAATGAAAGTTTTTTATAATTAAAATTTTTATTCAAAAAAATGAAAATAATTCGTCTGTCAAAGTTTCGCTGTTCAATCTCGGATTTAAAATTAAAATCACCACGATCCGAAATATGATCCGTCCAAGAAATTTCCTTTCTGCACGAAACTTATGATCAAATGAAGAACGAAGTATTCCCTTTTATAATTACTACTTTTATTCGAGGATAGTCTTACATTGTTTAAATTTCCCAACTTTTGATTTATGGTGATATGCAAAGTTTGCTATGAAACAAATTGCAACTGTAACCGCGTTTGTCCTAATTAATTAATTTTAATTGGTATCCGTAAGCAATAACGCATGATCTTAATTACGTACGGCCATTAATTTTTCCTAGGTTTTTTCTGGTAGTATAACGGGGTAAGAAAAAACAAAACGTGAAAGTTTGCAACATAGAAGAAGAATGAAGCTCATTTTCAAGGTTCAAAAACTTTAAGTTTACTTTAAAATGTGGTTATCCTTCGTTCCACATAATGCTAAACCAACTAAACGCTTGACTGTAGATTCTTAGACAGCTTATGTGTATTTGCGAATCTGGCTCGCTCCAGTTACTTAACCGTCACGGCACTTTGACGGTCTATAACCCTCTAGAGGTTTTTGAATTATCTACCTTTCTCAGAACTACACACTTAGATAATAATTGTTGACTTCTAGACCATTTAATACTAACCATTCTTTCCGTGTAGAAATTTCCCTATTTTTCCCCCATTTAAAGTAGAGTTCTAGCGTTGCCCAGACTAAAATTTCTAGTCTAGAAAAAACTAATGGAAACGACAACAATCGAGGACGCGATTAGGCTGTTTCATAATTGACTAATAATAATATGCTAAGACATCGAAAATGTAGAAAGAAAAAAAAAGGTATGAAAAATTTTGGTTTTTTACATTCTCATCAGAGAGAATGTATTAGATTTGTGTAAAATTTGACCCCCCAGTTTTCATCAAATGTCCACGTTTTGGGACCCCCTGAACCCGAAAAACATGTTTTTACGAATATGTCTGTCTGTCTGTCTGTCTGTAGATTTTAGTTTGTTAGCACGATAACTTTCGAAAGAATTGACCGATTGGATTGTCCTTTGGTATATATACTCTTTTAATATCCCAAAATGAAGGTCAAGTTCGTTGGCCAGCCATTTTGGATAAAAATTCAAAAAGTGGAGCATTTTGAAAATTTTGGAAACCACTTTCTTTGTTAATTAAAAAATTCTAATGACGGATGTTCGTAGAACTCAAAAAGACGAACAATTTTTCTTAATGACTTCTTTGGATAAAAAAAAAATTGAAAGACTTATAATATTTTGAAAATTCAAAAAAGTGAAATAAAACTTGAAATAAAACAACGCATGATAAGAAGAAAAGTCTAAAGATGAAAAATGTTTCTTTTTGAACACTCTATACGATAGGCATAATAACTTTTTGAATTTTCTTAAAAAATCGAAAATTCAAATTTTGAGCCAAATAACGGGAGATACAGAGAAAATGATAAGAAACATAATTATTGGCCTTAAGAAGATCTACAAGTTTCCCTTGAATCATTTTTCAACAGGATGAGTAGTTTTCGTTTTAATCATGAAAAATATTGTTAAATAAAGCCGAGCGCGAGTGCCCTGATGAGAATGTGCTCCTTAAGGTCGATAGAACTTTAAGTAAATTAGCTTTCGTTTGCATTCCATTCCATTTTGTAGTAATTTAAAAACAAATAGGTGCAAACGTCGCGACGCTCGAAAATAGTAGGTAAGATACCTTTTAAATTTTTTGGCCTACGTTTTGATAGTGAAATATCTTGCAGAAAAGGGTACTTCAAAAATGTATCTTTTTAACGTTAATAGGTTTAAGACAAATGCTTATAAAACATAAATATTTTGGGATATAATAATAAAAACGCAAAACGAATATTTATTATAGAATTTAGGAAGAGAACTTATATAAAGTGTGTCTCCTTTAATGTATTTAGCATACAAAATGAGCACTTAGCTAATTACATAGTAAGAATTCAAGCCAAAGTATCTTCTTAAATTCGAATGAGAATGTGAATGTGGGTCAATGAGTGTGTAACGATCTAGGATAGAAACACTTAATTTATCTTAAAAGATATTTTTGTAATACATATATTGTAATAGTATCTTCAATCGATGATAAAGTTTAATATACTGTATTTTATGATGACTATAGTCATTTGAATTGAATACTGATTTTGCATACGTATAAAGCCAACATTTCTTTGCATTGCACTCGACAACATTTTCATGAGATTTCCGGTTTTCTGATATATGTAGGACAAACAGCCGTCAGTCTATCTCGGTAGGACACATATTGCGTATTCGTGCCATTGAGCTTCTGGCGCGTGCAGTTAGGCACTTTCAGACACCTGTCGCTAAACTGCTGCTCCATATCTTTCCAGCTTGCAGATGGCTATTGCTGCTCTTCCACTGACTTGCTTTCGATTAAATTTCTTCATGTGGATGCTAAATAACGATCCAATTTTTTTTACTATCATTTCTTACCGTATGCACCCGTGCTCCATATGATATTTATTTTAACCACCAATTATGATCCGCGCGCGATTAATTTCTCGTTTTTGCTCACCTTTTGTTAGTAGAAAAAATAATTTAAAATTTTTAATTCTTGAAATATAAAATCTTGTAATTCTTTATCTAATTTCAGAAATCCCTGTAAGTCTTATAAAATACCTTAAAATGCCTTTATTATCCTTTAAAATTTCGTGAAATTCCTTCAATTTTCGTAAATTCACTTGATATTCCTTAAAATTATACTCAGACAGATGAAATTTGATTAAATCTCTTAAAGTTTCTGAAAATCCGCTGAAATTTAGTGAAATCCCTGAATCCCTTAAAAGGTCCTAAAATTACTTAATCCTCCATGCAATCCTAAAATGCCTTACACATATTTCAAAAACCTGGTGAAATTCCTTTAAATTTCGTAAATATCGCTTGATATTCCTTGATGTTCTAAGTCCTTAAAATTCCACAACCTATTGTTATTACCCTTAAATTCCTGACAATCTCTTTTTTAAGATAGGATAGGAGCACAGAAGATTCATTATGTACCCTTTCTTATTTCCCTCTTTCCCTCTGCTCAATTGCAATTAAACTACGTACTCAAATATATTTTCAAAATTTTTCATTTTCCGTGGTTGAATCATAAAAAAATTAATTTTATAGAAATATGTAGGTATTTTTGAAAAGAATTAGCAAATATACGAGGAAGCAAATTATATATTTGTTTCCCGACAAAATTGGGTTATTCTATGTATAACAAGCAAATAGTTTTAAATATGCCGTTACTATAAATTCTATAGTTAAAAAATTCTATTTTAAAAAAATTGCACTTGTTTTTTGCCACCTATAGGTGACAAAAATAAATAAATAAATAAATGTAATGAAACCTATAATTTCTTGTGCATTTTTTGTCGAATTGTACATGACAGCCTAATGTCCTATTTAAAAATTTTGTAAACAAACTTTTTTTGACAATTATCAGAAAATGTTAGAATAGTTTGTTGATACAACTTCATAGCTAGTTATTATTTCTATATTATTCATATTAGTTACTCTTGTGTAATTGTGAGAGAAAAATACATACGAGTTTTGGTAGCGTAATGTGGTTGTAAAACTAACGATCTCGACCGTGTTGGCAAGCCGGTGTGTAAGATCATTAAAGACTCTAGGGTGCAGTATATGCCAGGGCAGTCAACTGAGCGAAAATCGTCGCCTCGCATTTAACGTTACTATTGGGGGATTCTCCCTTCAGCAAGAGATGGAGAAAGAGGACTGTGGTTTCTAGCTGGATTATTGCCGAGGCATGCACTCTGTTCAAATTTTGAAATCCCATCTACTTATTTTAAGTTGCAGAAAGTACTCTTTGTGACGTGACCAGTTTATACGTGATTAAATTCCATCAGATTATTTCAAAGGAAAATTAACATTTGCATATCCTGCTATTATTTTGAATAATATTTGTATGATGCATATTTATTCAAAATTTACTTTATATCACCTATATATCTCAACTGTATTTCAACTTTAAACATGCTCACAATTTCATTTTCACTTCAACTCCCAAAAACATACTTAAACTTTTGTCTTCCTGTTTCCGTCAGTTTCGTATTCATGATGTTCGTATCTCTTGGATTAGATGCTTTCAACTAAAGACTGCACTTTTGTGAAAACTTTTGCATCATTTTTGTGGAGTGGATATATAGTTGTAATAAAATTACCGAGCTATTTCATTTGCGATCAGGGTAGGGACTCTGAGTTCAACTCAGACTCGTGCAGAAATTGCTGCAATTATAAGCCCTATTGAAAATAGGATTCTCACGAGGCCCTGATCGGCATTTCTATTTTCGATAAAAATATTTTCAAATTATTGGATATATGACTGAATAGTTCTGAACGTTCAAATGAACGATGAAAAAAAATTTTTTTTTTGCTTTCTTCCAGTGAGAAAAGTTTGTGGTGTCTCAAAAATACATTCTGTACAAAAGAATCCCAAAATTTTCAATTAAAGGGGTTGAAAATCAGAACACAACAAAAACCTAATCAGAAACATCGGATTTCGAAACATGCAAAGTTCTCTTTAATAATCCCCACAATAATAGAGGGGGTGAGAACCTTCGCGAACACTCCTAAAAATCACCCCCTGTAGAATACAACAAAAAATTCTTTAATTTTTTCATATTCTATTAAAATCCTTGGACATTTTTTAACTTTATTAAAATCTCTTACAATATTTACAAATATTTTTAAATAATTGAAAGTCCTGAAAGTATTATGATTTTTTTCGGAATTCGTTAAAAACTTTTTAAAATCACATGAAATCCCTTTAAATTTCCTATAAAACCACTTCAAATCTTGTGTCTTGAAATTCCTTAAATTCTTGGAAGTTCTTTTACAATCCTTCAAAAATATTATTTTCAATATCATTTAAAATCTTTTCAGAAAATTAAAAAAATGTGTAAATTAATGTAAAACCTTGGAAATCCCCTGAATTCTCTAAAATATCTTTGAATTTTTTAAATCTTGTGAAAGCTCTGGAAAATACTTACATTCTCTGGAAATCCTTTTAAATTCCCTGGAATCATTTAAAATTTCCTTAAATTCCTTAGAATCACTTGAAATCTTTTAAAAATCCTTTCAAATTCTTTAATATCATTTAAAATCCCTTCAAATACTTAAAAAAAATTTTAATATTCTAAAATCTCGAAACTCTGGTCAACTATTTCGAAAAACTTTAATAATTTCTTAATATCACTTATTGTTTCGAAGTAATTAATATCTGTTTTTTATTATAGTATTTTTTCAGAAAATTAAATTGTTTAATAATCAAATATGATGAATAACACAGGCACACAAAAAAAGGTCCTGTTCCCGGAACCAGACTAGTATATCCTACTGTTTTTATGGTCGCTGAATCAAAATCCAAATTCTGAAAGAACGCGAAATTTTATGTCTAGATATGTATTCGACTTTTTTTATAACATAATCTGTGCAGACACATTTTGTTTATTTGACCTTTGACATTTGACATTGAAACGACCTTCAATTTGACCTTGTCGGATCAAATGGACATCGGATTTGGATTCAGCGACCCAAAAAATATACAGGCATAATGATTTGAATCAATTTGACTATTTTTTCAGGATTTGACCTTGAATTGATCTTGAACCTGACCTGATTGAGACAAACGGACACCGGATTCGGATTTAGCGACCAAAAAAACATAATGATATGGTTCCGGGAACAGGACCTTTTTTTGTGTGTCTGTATAATTTGTGTGTATATATTTGTTTCCGCAGAATATTTTTTTAATCCTCATGGGGTATTGACCAGTTTTTCCTAGGTGGAGTATTTACTAGGGTATTTTTTTGATAAACTAACAAGGCCCTGACCAGTTTACCTTAAGTAAGGCAATATTCGGCCTAAGCGTTACAACTCTTGCCTAGGCCTTGCCAGTTAATCTGGTTAGAGCTACATCATAAGTAGGGAAAACTGACCAGGACCCTGTCAGAACCCCATGAAAAATTCTGCACGGGGGTAGCAACGATCTTAATACATAGTCTGTCTTCTAAAGATACATGAATTTTGTTCAATTATCGTGGCTAAATTTTCAAAATTTCGTGTAAATATAGATAAAACATTGATTTATATTTCCATACTTATTATTTCTACATTCTCATCAGAGTGATTTGTGTAAAATTTGACCTCCCCATTTTTTATCAGATGTTCACGTTTTGGGGCCTCCTGAACCCGAAAAAAATGTGTTTACGAATATGTCTGTATATCTGTCTGTGAGTCTGTGTGTACACTTTAGTTTGTTAACACGATAACTTTCGAAAGAATTGACCAATTGGATTGTCCTTTGGTATACTCTTTTAGTGTCCTAAAATGAAGATCAAGTTAGTTAGTCAGTCATTTTAGATAAAAATTTAAAAAGTTGGAGCATTTTGAAAATTTTTGAAACCACTTTTTTTAATTTAATAATTCTAATGACGGATATTCGTAGTACTCAAAAAGACGAACAATTTTTCTTAATTACTTTTCTGGATAAAAAAAAATTGAAAGACTTATAATATTTTGTAAATTCAAAAAAATGAAATAAAACTTGAAATAAAACAACGCATGATAAGAAGAAAAGTCTAAAGATGAAAAATGTTTCTTTTTGAACACTCTATACGATAGGCATAATAACTTTTTGAATTTTCTTAAAAAATCGAAAATTCAAATTTTGAGCCAAATAACGCGAGATGCAGAGAAAATGATAAGGAACATAATTATTGGCCTTAAAAAGATCTACAAGTTCTCATTTGGCCATTTTTGAATAGGACGAGTAGTTTTCGTTTTAATCATGAAAAATATTGTTAAACAGAGCTTTCGTTTGCATTCCATTCCATTTTGTAGTAATTTAAAAACAAATAGGTTCAAGCGTCGCGAAGCGCGCAAGCGCCCGAAGTAATTGCACTGCTGTTACTGTTAAACAAAGTGTGTGGTTAATTAATTGGCATTACTGATAAATTTTCCTTAGTATGTAATATAAATTTTACTGAAAATGACAGCATCAATATCACATCAAGCGAAATTACAAGACTAGTGATACCAAATACATTTCACTTTGGAACAATGAAAATAAAATTAACGCAAATGATTTACATGATATATTTGCTCTAATAAAGCTGTCATTATTTATTATAATAAGAATTGTTTTACTTTTTTTTACAGGTAAGCCAACTTTTCTTCTTACTGACTTCCTTAACGTGAGTACCTACAACATTCTAGACCTTGTAGACTTTAAAAGATAGAGGTTTTGGACTAAACTTTAAATTTGATATCAGCCTTAACTGATACGTTTACGGAAAAGCGGATAGCTAATAGAGATACGGCTCTACCTTCCTAATGGTTTCCATCTCTATGAACTGGAGTGGCGGATCGATGAGAACTTGCGGGTAGAAAAGAGAACTAAACCCTTCTAATAGCACTTTAACTCTTCGTTGCGTGTAAGAGCAATGGCATCGAGTATTTAAATAAATAATGTCTTCGCGTTGCTGACCATAGCTATAACCGATTATCGGTAAAATTCTTATAGACTTACATTAATTACTAGCCATGAGGTACATACAGGAAACACTTTTACTGAAACGAAGTAAGAGATCGTTTATAAACTACGTTAATAATTTTGGGCCATTTTTTTGCCCCCGATTTGCCAATATACTTATATATTTTCTGAAAGCGTTCTAAACGCACCATATGTACTTTTAGGAAAAACGAAACCGAACACGCGCTTCCGCGCGCGGGTTGGCTTTAATGTTAATTTAAGCGATTTTGTACAATATAAAGATTTAAAATTTACCGCGTCGGCCTCGATTATTATCGATATACGACGCCTCACGAACTGTATTAACCATCAAGGAATCGGTTCCACTCATTTCAGCGTGTTACACTTTTCGATTATCGATACGTATGTTCTTTTTAGAATAGGATAGGAAAACGTCTGTAAAAGTAATGTAATTTAAATTGTAACGTTACATTGAGTGAACCCCTCACCCCGCCACCATTACAAACCTTAGGTTTGACGCAGTGTTGAGTAAGTTACTTTTTTTTGAGTAACTAGTTAAAGTTATCTTACTTAACGAAAAAAAGTAACTTCAAGTTTCCTAAAAAGTTACTTTTTTCTCTTCTTCAATTTTTAAATTAAAAAATAGAAATAAATAATCTAAGATTAATAATCCATCAAAATATTATTTTAAAAAACCAGAATTAGTTTATTAAATAAAAAAGTAAACAGAAACCGGAAGGTTTTAATACCGCGCGATTTTCAAGTCCGAGCCTTTAATCTCTTCCTTTTTTATTAACAGAAAAATGTAAATTAATCTCATACAAAAAAGATATACAAAATAGCTGCAAAGTAACTAAAATTAAGTTACAAGTTACTGTAAAAATCGTAACTAAGTTATCCTAAAAGTTACAAATAACGTAACTTTTTAGTAACTTAGTTACTTGTAACTAATTACTACACAACACTGGTTTGATGCAACTCCCTCTCACCCCCTATATTAGTAAAGTAGTTTATGAACGATCCTTAAGAGCTACACGGAAAAAAGTTGTGTTGTGGCAGAGAAGTTATTCCTTATGACAGCGGACCGTATAACTAGAAGTGAATGAGGGTATTTAGGAATAACCTTATATCAGTCCATGTGAATATATTTAACAACTTTAACTGTTCTGACGATATCATATCGCAAAAAAAAACATATTATATATAGCTGACACAGAGATGTTTCTATATAGCTAATAAAATAATTAAAATTTTTCTTTTTGGTTAGTCTAATCATGCTACATTAAATGTTCCAAATGTTATACGAAATAAAAAGTATCTGATGTTGTTGGACCGAAATTTCACATATTTCTTATGAATATAAATCTGTGTACAGAGCGACAAAATGTCTATACATTTATTGTTTTTTTAATTAAGTGACTGATTAAACATATAATGTAAAGTTATATTTTGAACTCATCATTTTATGGAAAAATACGAAAAATAAAATATTTGTTTAGCTCTGTAAACAGACATTTATATATATATATATATATATTTTTTTTTTTTCAAAAGATAATACTTTTACTTATTGTTAGCTCATTTAATTAAAATTATCCTCCCTTGCACAGGAAGTATGGATTTTGATAATTTACAAGTGATTTTTACAAAGTTTTAAAGATTTTTAGGATATTAAAAAGATTTCGTTGAATTTTAAGGTATTTTGGAATTTAAAAGGAATTCATGAAATTTCGAGAATTTTTAAAGCTAAGGAATTTTAAGGGATTTTAAATTTTTTGAAATTTTTAGGAATATTAAGAGGTTTCTAAGAACTTTAAAAGTTTCTAAAGAATTTTAATCGATTTCGAAAGTTATTTAAGGGATTTTCAATCTTGGGATGTGTCGAGGAATTTTAAAAGATTTCAAGAGAGTTCCATAGGTTTTTTCGAGTATTTTGTAAGGTTTAAAGGATTTTAAAGTTGTCAGGTAATTTTCTTGATTTCTCCAATTTTTAAAAGATTTTGTAGAATTTTTAAGAATGTCATGGAATTTGATAATATTTCTAAAGATTTTAAAAGATTTAAAAAAAAATGACAAGAGGTTTTCAGGAATATTTGTGTAGAACTTTCTACGAGTAATTATAATCTGATACAAAGCACTTTGTTTCCACAATCATGGTAAGTTTGAATGGTTTGAATGGTCATTAGTCAATTTTCACATTGTTGCACAAATTAATATGTCAAAAGTGGTCTGATATAAATTAACTTATACTACTTTGAACTCGGATGTCTGACCGCAAAAGAGATGTACTACTTGTAACCTCTTACAGATTAAAACTATAACAATATTATACGCGTGCTACAACGTGCAAGAAACACTGCATGGAAAATTATTATTATTATAATCAAATACACAAAAAATCCAAAATTACATGATTTCAATTTCAAATTTTTGGCAGATTTTTGACACTAGAAATAATTTTTTTTTTTAATTTCAAGGAAACTGATTTTAATTCCAACAAGATTTCATTGAATTTTGAGAAATATTGAGGAATTTAAAGGGATTTTGCGAAAATACAGATACTAAATTTTCAAATACTAATCAGTTACAATGTTCACTTTCAAAATTCAATTTATCTCAGTTCGGAAAATTAAATTATGCAACAATAATCTAGTGATGGGACATTGAGTGGAAAATATCGATGTATCAAATATCGATACATCGAAAAGATAATTTGAAATTCAACATAGATACACTCGAGTCTCTCAAATGTCAACTTCCCAAATCTCAAGTTCTCTCAAAAGTCAAGTCATGTTTCTCTCAAATGTCAAGTCCTTGTTTCTCAAATTTCACTGATAACTACTGCACATGTGTAGTTATGCAATCAGCTATAACCAATCAGATGCGTTTGGTATCTGATTGGTTGCTATTAGGGCGCAATTTAAAATACTAAAAAATATTATATTGTATGCAATACGCATGCGCAATTTATATGAGTATAGAAATCAAGAATTTCTTGACATTTGGGAGACTCGAGTGTATCAGAAAGAAGTATTGATTATCATTATTGCGATAATCGCGCATGCGCAGGTGCATCTGATTGGTTGTTATTCGTGCGAAGTTTAAACTGCTGAAAAATATTATTTTTATTGTTTATTATAAATAATGACATTTTAACTTATAAAAATTGTTATCGGACAAATATTAGTGAATAATTTTGATGAAAATAAAAATCAATTCAATATATCTCGTAGCAAACGACAATTTAACACAATTGATGAAAAATATCGACATCGTAACTTTATATCGAAAGCTAACATTGATTTTTTCGATGTTTCGACATCGATGTCCCATCACTCACTACAATAACCTAATATATTATATGAATTCGTAATGGTTTAGCCCTTTAGACCACTTAGAATTCATTAAGTCTGACTTTAACCTACCTTTACTACTTATCTCTCTAATATAGGTCATCAATAAAACTATGTCCTAATAGCAGACAATATTTATGTTCTTGTGTCTTATGTGGACTTCAAGTCTAAATAATTGACATCTTCTGTCAATGACTGATGATACCTCCACCTCTAATTATCTTGACGACTCTCATTCATTCTGCAAATATTAAAAGATAATGATCGCAAGATAAAAAGCTATGAATGAAACTCATTTTTATTAAATAATGTGGTGTAATAAAAAACACGGATAAAATAAAATGTCTAAATTTACCATTTAAAATAGTCAACATGCGCTCTGAACGCATTCTTCCTGAAATTCAGTAATTTTTACTATTTTAAAATTGTAATTTTTGCTACGGAAATCTTAAACCCTGCTGTTTTCTTTGTAAAAGTTACAATTTAAAATAGTAAAACTTACTAAATTCTAGGAAAAAGGCGCATTTTGACTATTTTAAATGGTAAATTCAAACATTTTCTTTTCTCCATGAAGGGTATATAGTGATAATCAATAGTGGCGTGTTTGCAAATAGCTACACCATAACAGCTGATATAAAATCCTTCTACAAATGCATATAAAATCTTTTCGAGGCTTTGAATTCAGAAAATAACATTAGATCGGACCCTCGACATATTCTACATGGTCATGGTGTTAATTTTTATCAAATACTACAGCTTGGCTGATGAGAATTTGAATGTTACGATTTCTCTAGACGAAATAGCCTGATAAGCTAATGGGCCAACCTAATTTACTTTTAATCTTTCCGTCAAACCGAATCGCTTAACGCACCCTTGTAAGATAAGTATTTTCTTATAACATATATATGCTATTTAATGTGTTAGTAATGTTATTTTTTGTTCACATCAAACGTAATTACAAGACGAAAAACATGTTTTTATCATCCTTACCAAATAGATCGCCATTCACATGGAAATTTACTACCCTGTTTACGCAAACATCTTCATGAAGTCTTCTAGGAGATCCATATATTTTCAGATAAATCGTCTACATTCTTAAAAAGTCAACATCACGTTTCCGCACGTGAAATATCAAAAAAATAATGAAATTTTATCAAATGCTTGTTCAATCCATTATATGTTGATTTTAAATTAGAAATTTAAATTTATCTATAGCAGACAAACACGATTATTTTGTTTTTCTTTTTACAACTTCAAGTTATTCCAAAGCCAATCAGATTTGAATCTATAAGGCAAGATTTTTGAGACATTATTAGAGGGAAAACAATTTTTTAAAAAGAAATTTCAAGAGGTTTCTAGAAATTTTAAGGGAATTTGATTTTTAAAGGAATTCTAAATTTTTTGAATTTTAGAGAAATTTTAAGAGGTTTCTAAGAATTTAAAACGATTTCAAAGAATTTCATCGATTTCTAAGGTTTTCGTGAAATTTTTAGGAATTTCAAAAGGTTTATAAGAGTTTAATGGGGTTTTAAGTAATTTTAAGATATTTTAAAAGATTTCTAAAAATTGCGATGAATTTTATGGATTTTTATGAAATTTTTAATAATTTTAAATGATTTCAAAAGATTTTTCAAACTTTTAAAAAATTTTCTAGAATTGTTAAGGATTTCATAGAATTTGTCGAGATTTCTAATGACTTACAGGGATTTTAAATATTAAGGAATTTCAAGAGGTTTCTAGTAATTTTTAGAGATTTTCATGAATTTTAACGCGGATTTCAAAAGATTTATGATTTTGAAAATTTTTGTGGAATTTTAAGGGTTTTATTAAATTTTATGAGATTTCTAACCATTTTTAAAGTTTTGAAGAGATTTTTCTGATTTTTAAAATATTTCATGGGATTTAAAGGAATTTAAAACTTGTCAAGGAATTCTATTGAGGGATTTTAGAAGATTTTTATGATTTTTTAAAAAGATTTTGTAGAATTTATAAGGATTTCGAAGGTTATTGTAATATTATAAGAGTATTCAAAAAATTTTTCTAGTTTTTAAAATATTTTTCAAGTTTTAAGGATTTTATGAAATTTCTAATGATTTGGAAAGATTTTAATTGTTAAGAAACTTCAAAAGGTTTCTAGGAATTTTAAGATTTTTTAATGAATTTTAAGGAATTTCGAAGATTTTCGTGAAATTTTAAGGGACGAGGACAAAAAATCACGCATGCGATTACTTTCTTTTTTTTCCTACAACTTCAAGTCATTCAAAAGCCAATTTTCCATACATTTCGTGACACCACTTTTTTAAGATAGGAAAACGTTGTTTCCGTGATGTGGAAATCAAACGCTAACGTCAGTTTATAAATTTCTGAGGGTCAGTGACGTGATTTATTATTCTGTTTTTCTACAACGGTCATTAAAATCCGAATTCGCTTGCGATTTCGTTTGTCAATCGAAACCATTGTCCCGAGCTATAACGGTTTGCAATTAGTTCAGCGAAATTGGAAATAATTACTAACAAATTAAATCCGTTGAACGAAGTAAATAATGATCTGTTCGAAAAGTGGTGTGGCCGTTCAATTTCAATGCGATTACGATAATGCGACTAATACTTCGTCAAATGCGCGAGAATGAAAAGTGAATTTATCAAGAGAGACCAGGATAGATAGTAAAATTACTCCAACTCTTTATTTTCTACGGAGGATAAACAAACTTTCATTAACACGTATTCCTGATAAAAAAAAGTTTTAAAAATACAGTTGACATTTTATCTTATTTTTCGAAAAAATTGATACTCTCTGAAAATGAAAAATAGAGTTCTATTTGCCAGCGGGATTTACAAAGTCAGAGAACCATACGTAATAATATCCTAATGGAAAAATTGCTTCAATAGATAGTTGGCTTTTTTACTTTTTTTACCAAACGCTACTCTAAATAATATTTCCTGTGGCTTTGATTTTATAACGAACACCTGTTTAATTCTCTTAAAAACTTTTAGTTGTAATGAAAATGACTTAAATCAATATTGATAAAATCAGTTTCATAAACAAAACAAAAAAAAAAACAACGAGAAAAGGATTAAGCGGACATTTCACGCAAATATGCAGATTTCGATTTGGATAATGGATAGTGTGGATTCAGAATAAAATATATAATAGTACAGAATGAAATAGACTTTAAAAAGTAGAACATGTGTTCCAGTTTACATATTTTCCTTCCGCACCGATTTCGGTCGTTAAATTTCATATATTTTAACGATTAAAAAGTTGATCGTACTCGAGATTGACTATGGCGACCAAAAAAAAAAAAACCAGTTTTGAAATGTCATATCATAAAATGTAGTCCTGTGGACTGAGGTTTTGATTGTTCCGGCGCAAGTTTACACTCGCGAAAAGCGGTATTAAATGCGTCATATATTGTGTTAAATGTATATTTTAACTATCACGGAGAAAAATCAAAATTTGTGTTTCGGAAAGACTGCTAAACAATTTTAAAAAGTACTGTATTCAAGTACACGGAGCATTGTAAAATGTATATAATATTATATAGTATTATAATATTCATTTTTACTAAAGTCAACAGGAAAGTGAGGATATAATTTCAGTTTTTTAGAAATTACTATTTTGAATATTAAACTGTGAAGTTACTAATAATATTCGAAAAAATTACAGTAATAACAATAATTTCATTTATTCCTAGAAAAGAATGTAGGGAAAGCAGGGCACAGGGGTTCGCTTGAATAAAATTGTATTTTGTGGTGCGATCTCTTTGTAATGGCCGTAATTACATTCTTTAGTGACTATTTCAGTTTGTGTCAAGTCGAGACGTATTTTGAATCAACGCTTTTGGAAAAAAATATAAAAAACGAAAAATCAAGGAAAGTTTATAAAAAAAACTTTCATACATATAGTCTTCTCATTTGTTTATAAGCGCTTTAATTGTTGAAATGTTTATTAAGTATATCTTAGTGTTCACTTAGCTTACTGTTTGTCGAAGTTTCGTTATCAAAATGTTTGATGTATTAAACGTAGGTTAGCATTGTTTATGAATTGATTGCGAAGGCACAGATGACCAGGTAGTGCTGGGGCACACAGGACCCATGCAAATTGCGACTATGAATTTTATATCCTCACTGTTGATAAAATATTTGTATTTATTTAAATATTTTTTATTTTAGATGGTGCACATGCATCATGATGCATGTGCAGCAGTAAACGAGGAATACAAATATATAATTTGTTTGAATTGTTCTTAAACATTGTATAAAAGTTCTTTAATTTTTGTCTTTATTTCTTTTTTTAATAAAAAAAAGGTTTAATAGTAAAAACTTATATTTTATATATGAATTACATACGTGGGGCACAGAGAATCGGCAAAGTCCTCTGTGCCCCGCGGGCTGGGGCATAGAGGTCCAACATTTTTTTTCCAAATTTTCCATTATATACGCGAATTAAAAATAATAATGTATTCTAGCAAAGCGTTTATCGAAAGTAGATAGTTTTTCAATATGTACACCAAATTTTAACTAAAAGTACATGTTATTTACAATTATATCAACGAAAGAACGTTAAGCGGTCCTCTGTGCCCTGCTCTCCCCTATGTATTTAAAAAATATATTCCTTAATTGTAAGAAAAGTTTCTTCGATTGAAACCGCTCCATTTTATTTGCTAAAAAACATTTCTTTCAATTAAATAAATTAATGCTTAAGTAAAAAAATTTCTCAATTGAATCAATAGTACCACATCCACTACGTGAAATAAATGTCTCTTTGACTCAAATAATATTAATATTAATATTTCACTCAACTTTATCCATCGAAAGAAACATTTCGTTGAAGTAAATAAATTAATACTTAAGTAAACAAATTATTTCATTTCATCAATGAACTGTTTTATTGAAACAAGAGTACCAACTCCACTATATGAAATAAATATTTTTTTGAATCAAAGAAACCATAATACTTGATCCAGGCAGTAGTCAATAATTGTTAAATTTACAAAGCATATTTTTTAATTCAAAGTTTCGATATCATTGAAGTAAAAAAATATTTCTTTGAATACAAAAGTTAGACTCAACAAAGTTAGGTTCTTCTTCTCAAATAAACCTTGACTTAATAATCACATACTCCGAAATTAGGAGAGTATTTCTTTGTATCTAAGAAATGGAGCCCAAAGAAATCATTTTTTTGACTTAATGAACGAGTTTTTTGACTCTAAACAAAATCCAATAAAATCGCGTATATAATTTCTTTGACTGAAAGCAATGGAGCCAAAGAAATGCATTTCAGCATGTATGAAATTTTTGGAGATTCCTGAAATCAGATAAAGAATTACAAAATTTTATATTTCATGAATTAAAAATTATTAATTATTTTTTCTACTAGCAAAAGGTGAGCAAAAACGATAAATCAATCGCGCGCGGATCATAATTGCTAGTTTTATAAAAAATAGCAAAAATTATAATTTGACCAAAAAATTATTTTCAACGATTAAAATATTGTTGTCTGTCATCTAAATGACTCTAAAGAGCTATTTTGGTATTTTCACTTCATTACATTACAAAAATTAAGTTCTTACCTCTAAAAATAGTTAAACAGATTATTTGTTAATTAAATTTGTTTATACAATCATAAATTGTTTTTGAATGACTAAATGTGATAATGAAGTGACATACCTGTATAATTTCTAGTTAATTCAGTAGAAAAAATGTAATTTATTAATTCTTCTTTAGTGGAAATCAATTGACGAATGAATGCCAATACGCATGAATACATTTTAACTTACTTATTAGTTTATAAAACATCTAATACATATTTTAACAAGTGTTAAACTATTACAGAACTTTTCTGGACAGTTGCTTTATTGATTTTATGTATTCAAAGCATTTTTTAAAAAGCGGTACTCTTAAGAAAATAATTTTTTTTTAATTGATAAGAAAAAAAAAATTAAAATATTTTTTATAAATCGGGGAACGATCACCTCTTTCTGTTTTTGGAATAATTTTTCAGGGTGTGGGATAATTTTATGTGAAAGTATAGAGGCTTTGTTATATACGAAATTTTTATAAGGAGCAAGTTTCGGCAGTATATATTTTAATTATCTCGTTAGATTATCAATTACTTCAAGCATTCTTGTTTGCGATATTTGGCGACGCCGTGCCGCCATTCACGATACTCACCCTATAAAGTCGAATAACCCCTGTGGATATTTTATTATTTTATCTTCGTTCCCGGAAATACCCTGCGCTTTGTTATAACACTATCTCCCCTTCATTTTACAGTTTTCAATTACCTTCGAAACATTCCCTGTTATAAGTCTTGTAATTATCAGATTAATAAGTCTTCCTTCACATCCAACTCTTTTAATTAATATATCACTTTATATTTTAATTTAGTCCCAATAAATGTATTTAAAAAAAAAATATGAAATTTAAAATAAATGTTTTGATATACATTTTACTAATTCTATTGGTTGAAAGTGGGAATATTCATTCTCTCTTGTTCGATTCGTATCGTTTGAACTTTGACCCTCAGATGTGCACTCGACCATAAAAATCGATTATTTCAGAATGAACCGCTGTAGCAATTTTCTTTGACTCAAAGCAAATTCACTTTGTGGCAAATTTACTGTCATTTTGATTCTAGGAAAAGAACATTTAAACTTCCATGGAAGTGTATATCGTATAGATATAGATATAAACTCAGATGTAGTCTAATTATTAATTCAATGGATTTAAAATATCTAAGATGTATTTCAGGTCGAAGTCAACAAGTTTTTTTGTTTCTTAAGGGGGGAAATCACATTAGGAGATCCAAAAAATCGGAGTTTGTTTTTAATTACTTGAATTGTTAATATAACTATTAAAAAATACTTTCCCAAAATTAAAAAGAAAAATTCGATCTCATTTTAATTCTATGAGCGTGATGGCATCAACGTAACTCATTTGATTCGAAAAAAGGCCGAAAAACAATAAATAAAGAACTGTTGCAAGCTCAAAATATTTCTTATAAGGAAAAAGAGGAATTGTTATATGATGCAGGAATCACTGATTGATCAGTAAGCACTCTATACATTTGCGTGCAGCCTCTAGCTCAGCGATTGGCCGATTTTTAACACCGAGGCTATACTTGTTTGTTACATATTAATAATTTAATAAAGAACCAAAATTTGAAAAAAAAATGTTCAACACTTCTTTTTTTTTAATACTAAAAAGGTAAAATTTTTTGTTTAAACTGTAGTCGACTCTCGTGCTTTAGGGAAAAGTAAGGTAAGAAGACACAATTTTACTTGAATGAGGGTCGCGTAAAAATGGCAATACCTTTATAACAAGGGTTCCCCCGACTTCCAACTTTCACTATCTTTCCAAGAATTTAGGATTTTTAAGTGGAAGGTTTGCAGTGATTTGTAACACCTTTATAATAAGAGTTTCCGATTTCCAAATCTCGAGCTCAAACTAGAGTCTTAACACCTTTATGGTTCCAGAACACGAAGGTTTAAAAGCGGAGATTCAAAATCGAAACACAATATTTTAATGAAGGGTTACTTTTAAGAACAATCACTTAGGATAGGGATTAATGAGAATAGAAGACAGGACTTTGGCGTTAACGTCAGATACACAGGGTCCGAAAACCTGGTATCTTATGCTAACCGCACAAATTGTAACGTAGGTAGAGATGAAATGAAAAGTCTCTTGATTTCTTGCAGAAGATTAGTTAAAACGTCGAGACTGTACAACTAAGTCAAAGCATCTTCGAGAGATGCTAATGGTCTGGTAGTTAGATTGTAACTGAGGTATCTGCGGTAACAGTGGTGATATTCTCGTAACTGAACTGAACTGGCGAGAAAGCGCCGTGTTTACAATAGCTCGCTAGGGGGTCAAGGGTGGGGACGCGCAACGTGATTGGTCATCGCCGCGCAGCTCGAACCAATCAGAAACGTATCCCCCCACGACCACCGGTCTCCCAGCGCTTGGAAGTCCAAATAAGGACCGTTCTTTTTGCTTTGAAGCTCCTTCCATATAAGGGCCGTTATTTTCTCTTTGTTGCTTCTTCCATATAGGGACCGCTATAATTCGCTCTGTGTAGTCTCGGCGTTATATTTAAATTTTTATTTATGCATCATTCTTAAAAATAGAATGGGTATTTCCCAGTGTAGAATAATACATGTTTGGAAAGGTTTGGCTTGAGGGTAAAAATAGATGTTGTTGCAATTAGACAATTTTAAATATTTTTAAATAAAATTTTATACATTTAATAAAAAACTTTTCCCCGTGTGGAAATCTTCCCAATTAAGCCCAATTATTATTTGGGTGCCAATCTGGGCCCAACTGGGCAAGCCTATTTGTAAAAAAATCTTGAAATGTAATATTTTTATTAGTAAAATAGTATTTTAGTTGTAATTTGGATTGTGTCTTGTGACCAATTATGATGAAATATTAATAATTTATCATATTTAAATTCATCGGACATTAACAGGGTAACCCCATTTTGGGCATAAGCACAACTCAGCGTTACAACCCTGACTAGAACCCAATTAGTAGTCGGGTATTTATTGAGATGTGATCGGGAACCCTAATTAGGAGTTGGGAAAATCAACTGGGGCCCGCTTGGGCCCCAACCGGCTTTTCCTCACGGGTCTCTCTAAATGCTCTTAAAAAAAAAACATTAAATGTAAGTGAAGAATTGTATAAAATGAAAAATTTTAATTCTAATAATTTCTTCCCTTTCAAAAAAATTCCTAAAAAAGGCATAAAAGTCGACTTCCTAATGTGGTTTTCTTTCCTAAATATATCCATTCGGATGTTTTATAAACTATAAAATGTAGGAAGGAAATTAATGAAACAAAAAAAGTAGTTTTTGTTTTATAGAAAAGAGACTAGAAGCAGTGGCTTCTGAACTGTCACTTTGAAATACTGATCATGTTACGCGGTCACGTTTTACACAAGTGCTTTGATAATACAACATCAGAAACAGGGCTCACAATCACGTACGAATTTTCCAGCAATGTTCGAACAGCAGATTGACTTTTGTCAATTGGAATACTAAAATGTCTATTTATTCAAAATAATTCCTTTAAAAGCAGATGAGATCATTTTACAACAACATTTCGAGAAATTTTCATACAGCGGGTCGATTATGCTTAATTTCACATTTCATACTTCACATTTAAATTAAAAATTAACATTTAAAATTAATTTTTACCGTTAGAATTTATTTACTATTAAAATTTACATATTTCGGTTGTCAAATGTCAATATTTATAAATTTATATCACAGCAATTATGATCCGCGCGTTTTACGTGTGACTAGTTTTTCGTTTTTGCACACCTTTTGCTAGTAAAAAAAATAATTGAGAATTTTTAATTCAAGAAATATAAAATCACCTAATTCTTTATCTAATTTCAGGAATCTCCATAATTTTCAAAATTTTCATGTACCAAAAGTTCTGAACATTCAAATGAACGAATTTTTGTATTAATTGTCTTTTAACTATAAAAAATGAATGTTAATGCAAATGAATTAATGTTTTAACACTGTTTATAGTTTAAAATACATCTAATACAAAAATTCGTTCATTTGAACGTTCAGAATTTATACCACACAAATTTAACATAATTTCTTTAATTTCGTAATTCTTGAAATATAAAATCTTATAATTCTTTATCTAATTTCAGGAATCTCCAAGAGTCTCAAAAAATTCCTTAAAATGCCTTTATTAGCCTTCAAAATTTCGTGAAATTCCTTTAATTTTCATAAATTCACTTGATATTCCTTAAAATTATACTCAAAGACCCATGAAATTTGATTAAATCTCTTAAAATTTCTGAAAATCCACTGAAATTTTGTAAAATCCCTGGAATCTCTTGAAAGTCATTGAAACAATTTAATATCCCTTAAAATATATGTAGTGGAATGGTTCTTTGGGAGGATAAGGAATCATTGATTGTGGGTGGTCGTGTGCGTTGTAATGACATCTCAACAATTTCTTTTACCAAAAAACACAGACAACTTTATTGATTATGATAAGTATGAATAAAATAAGTATCTTGCAATCCGAAACAAGCCAAAAGCAACAATGTAATCCGGTCGACCAAAACAAACTTGACGGTTACAAATTCTATTCCGAAAACGCTTCTGAAGACATTTATTTCGGGCGTCAAGTTAAATTCAAATATCTTTATATTTATATTCCTCCAATACCCGAATCAGCACGGTTTCGTTCATAGAATTTTTCTCGCATCACTGATTCGACCTACCTTCACACATTCATCGAAATTCGCACACAAACATTTGACACAATACTCATTTCACAGATAATTAAGTGTTGTCTCTTACCTCGGTACATATAATTTTATATGAGGTCGATTTGCATGATGGAGTTGTAGGACGTCCTTTGCCTCTCCGATTCTGGTCCTAATCCCTTGCAGCTTCTTGTTTTATATAACAAAAAGGAAATCACGTGTGTCCCCGTGATCCCAAATCTTGATCACTTTCCTGCAAGAAAACCTGTTGAGATGTCCCAGAACTCAAATCAAAATCAGTCACACCAAAGACGAAAAGAATAATGCGGCAATTACTTTTGAGACCAGGGTAGATTTTCCCTCTGCACTCTACGAGGGCCCAAAGCCTTTTCTTCGATTCTCCGGTGATTATATAATTCTTACAGGGACGCACAATCTAAATATCTTTGAATCAATATTTATATGTGCCCCTTGTCTGTGATACCTTTCGGTACATTACATATCTGAAAATCCTTGAAACAGATATAAAGTTTCTAAAATAACTTAAAACCACACAAAATATCGTTATATCCTTTAAAATTATTTACAACCGAATCAAATCTCGATATATACCTACTTTCAATTACTTGAAAATCCAATGAAAACTCTTTATTAGATTTTTAGATTCTTTAAATTTCTTTAGATTCTATAAAACTACAATAACTGGTAAAATCCCTTAAAATTTCTGAAAATTAGAATAAATTTAATAATATTTAATATTTATAAAATTTCAATAAATGGTGTAAAATTCGTATTCTCTGTCTTAATAAACTTTTTGAAAACGAAAATAGTCGGAAGATTGTTTTCAATTTTTTCAATTGTTCGCACAACTCGCTCAGTTTCTAAAACAATCAGGTTTTCGACAACATTGTATTCGATATATTGGTAACATCACTTTTTAAAGATAGGATATATTTTGACATTTTAGCTAGCCCTGACGAAATCTTTGGATAGAAATCAAAGCGATTGAATCCGAACATTGAATTCGAATGAATCCGATTATTATCCGTAGCTCATGAAACCGAACAATGTTTCAAATCAATGCGTAATTTTCCGAATCCTTCCGGAATTTGTATCCGTACCAAACAATTTCATTCCAATCTAATCCGAAGGACGTTTTCAATCCGAACCCTCAATCCTAATGAATCCGCCAATCAGAATTAATCCGAACTTTCAATCCGAATGAATCCGTAGTTCGCGTGAACTACCTTAAAGTTTATTTCTATGTCAGCTACAAGCGTATTACTAGGAAATGTCGAGTCAATGATAAGGAATCACCTAATCAAAGTTGATAAAGATTTTTCTAGGTATTCTTCTAATATAAAAGAGCTTCGGTTTCCCGAATTGCAATAAGGTCGAAGTACAGATTCAATTTGTTCGCGTTTCTTCCAGGAAATTCGGCGCTGAAGCGTAGCAGGCTATCGAATCACGATCACGGCACATAGTTTGGTGTAGATCGACGAATCGACCAAAGGTCATGTTAGGAAGAGAGCAAGAGTGAGAATTGTAAAGTGTGGTATAAAGAAGAGTCATTTGTACCATGAAGCGCAAGTTCGTGTGGTGGTTGCGTGAGCTCATGCAACCCTATCGTTCACACGCTCACCAGTCTCACCGCCCTTTCGAATCCGAACTTGGGTAGATAGATAACTTTTATCTCCAGTTACTGCTCGATCCTTGATTGAATCCTCGCTTTTACAATTCTTCATCCCCGACTCACCCTCTTACTTACTCCAAGCTCATCGTCCTGAACGACGAATTGTTTGTTGTTGATCCCCTCCGCTGAAAAGAAGCTCTCTTTGTTTTATGAAAATTTAAGCCCAGAAGCGTCAACTCATTCTTAAGTCCTATCATTAACTTCAGAAGAAGATTATACCGATCATCCAAATTCTTCAGAAAGAATATCACAAATGGAGAATGAACTTCCGTCAAAAACTTTCTATTAACTTCTTTTTGCGATATAAATTATTCAATCTGTTGTTTATTTTCAAACATTTCCCGAGACAACTTATATAAATGTAAATATGCCAGACAGATTGTACCAGATAATTCAATTAAATAATTTAAATAACAGTTTTGTCTATTATGCAGATAAATTTTTTAGTTTCCTATACTTACTTATTTATACAGAAAAAAATGTATCGTTCAAACACAAAAATATTTTAAAAATAAATCAAAGAAATTAGAATATATTTGAATAAACTTATTTTTATTTGATTGGTATACGGTGTGAAAAAATCTACCTAACTTGGCTGAATGTTGGCTGACTAATCAACAATAAAATATAAAAATCGGTTAATTTTTATGTTAAGTATATAAAACAAACTTCTTTTTCCACAAACAAGATTTACTGCTTTTTCTTTTAATCTTACATATGAACAGATCAATATATTTAACACATGAACCAATTGATATCAAATTTTAAATCTAATTATTATTCGTGGCTTCATAACTAGGAAAAAACCTAAATATAAATTAAACATAACTTAATATCTGCTAAAATATCGTAAAATATCTTACATTTATTTAAAATTCTATGAAATTATTCAAAACTTCATGAAATCTCGTTAAATACATACAAATACTTAAAACTTCAATGAATCTCAATAAATCTGATAACTTTGTCAAAATAAAAGTCCTTAAAACTTTTAATTATCAGAAAATACTTTCAAATCCCTTAAAATTACTTAGAATCCAGAAAAATATCATTAAATCCAATAAAGTTACTTAACATTACATGAAATCTCATGAAATCTCCTGAAATTCCTAAAAATCCAATGAAATCTCGTAAATCCGTTCAAATTTGTTAAGACAATAAAATATGAAATCTCCGAAAAAAATATCCAATAAAATATTATATAATCCCTAAAAGTTGCTTAAAATTCCATGAGATTTCATGAAATCTTTTAAAATTCCTGACAGTGCAATGAACTCTCGTAAAATACCTTACGAGTCCTTAAAATAATTTAGTTTCCCAGAAAAAACTTTAAACATACTTAATTCCTCATACAATATCTTGAAATGTCCTTAACATCCTTCAAAATCTGCTGAAATTCCTTTAAATTTCGTAAAATAATTTAATACTACTTGGTATTCTTGGATGTTCGATAAACTCCCATCAAATTCCACAAACTATCGTTATAACCCTTAAAATTACTTAAAATCCCATGAAATCCTGAAATCCCTTGAAATTAATATAAATCCAATGAAATCTCATAAATTCCTTGAAATCTCAAAAATCGTTAAAATAATTCAATATCCGATGAAATATCGTAAAATCTCTAAAAATTGCTTAAAATTTCTGTATACTCAATTAATATTTTTAAAATCTTAATAAAATACGAAAAGCCCTTTTTTAAATTCCTTAACATTACACAGGCACACAAAAAAAGGTCCTGTTCCCGGAACCAGACTAGTTATCCTTATGTTTTTTGGGTCGCTGAATCCAAATCCAAATTCTGAAAGAACGCGAAATTTTACGTCTAGATATGTATTTGACTTTTTTGATAACATAACTCGTAAAGTTAAATTTTTTTATTTTTGCAATTGTCATATGAACCCTCCATACAATAAAATGAATGATCTTGGGAGTTATGTTATCAAAAAAGTTGAATACATATCTATGCGCAAAATTTCGCGTTCTTTTCGAATCTGCAGTCAAAAATTCATTTTTGGCAGAATGAACACATTTGATCTTCAATTTGACCTTGTCGGATCAAAAGGACCATCAGATTTGGATCCAGCGACCCCAAAAATATATAGGAGTAATAATTTGAATCAATTTGACTATTTTTTCAGGATTTGATCTTAAATTGACCTTGAACCTGACCTGATTGACACAAACGGACGCCAGATTCGGGTTCAGCGACCAAAAAAACATAAGGATATACTAGTCTGGTTCCGGGAACAGGACCTTTTATTTGTGTGCCTGTATTATTCAAGGTTCCATGAAATCTTATTAAATCTATTAAAATCTCATAATTCTGATGGTAACTGATCTTGATATCAAGATATATCTTGAAATATTTTTTTGCTTCACTAATAATTTATTTTTCACATCAAAATAATTATTTTTATTACTTTAAATTATTTTCTATCTCTATGTAACTTTTTTATTGGAAATCGCTTTGGCAACTAAAATAATCTGAAGATAGTTTTCAAGTTCGGTATATTCACACATATTCGTGGAGTTTCTAAACCAATGAGGTTTTCGACAGCAATGTATTCGATATATTGGTAACATCTCTTTTTTAAGATAGGATAATGAAAACGAATCATTTACATTTTTTTTCTTATTTAGGCTACCCTTTTGGTCACACATTGGTTCCTAATTATATAGTACCCATGTGGAAATTTCCCAGGTTAGCCATTTTTAAATGTAGGCCCTGTAGAGGCCCCATGAAGGCGCACCTCTATAGTATGCCCCTCTCGACCCTTGCTGGGACCTCTAGAAAGTCCTCGCTGGGGCCTACAAAGGTTGCCCCTCTTGTTTTGTTTTTTAAATTTTCTAAGTCCATACTAGAAAATAATTCATTCATTTCAACAATGAGTTGAATGTTCATTACAGTTCAACTATAATTTATAAAAATAAAGTTACAATACAGTAACAAGAATACAATAACTGTTTTTCATTAATTATAAAAAAAAAACTCGAACCAAAGTTTAAAAAGTGTCCTATCGGGGCAACAGAAGGGTAAACTTCTGTAGGACCTTCGTGGCGTTTACAGAGGTCGTGTTGGACCCTAAAGAGGGTCCACCGTGGCCCCACATAGGGCCACTTTATTGGCCCAACTCAAAATTTCCACATGGGATATGGCTAATCTGGGCACATTTCCACACACACATATATTTCATATCTTTGAATAAGATGCGTGACGTCATGAATTCAATTATAAATTTTTTTCCGTTTAATAACTTTTCTACAATCTTTTTACACATAATTGTTTCAAAGAGGTTTGTAGAGAAAATGAATTCAAAGGTACATTTGTTTGAGATAGATGTTAAACGTATTATAAGAGCAAGGAAAAATCCTGCATTTTCTTACGAGTAAAAGAATCTTTAAAAGAGGTAGAGTATTGTCTATTAATATATACTGTTATTGACTCGGTTATCGGTGACCGAAGGAATACTCTTTTATATTCTCGGAAAAATAACTTTTGATCCTTGGTGAAACCAGAAAAGCTCGCAAAAGAAATACTATCTCGCACTAAAACCGTGCCTCGGGCAGAAGTTTCAGTCTCTTTTCCTTGGTCGGTTATAACGGAAAGTAAAACCAATGATATAGCTTTTCTGGTTTCGATAGAGGGAAGTTATGCATTTAAAGATGCTGCAAAAGAGAACACCTCCAGGAAAGGTGTCAGGAGGATTCCTGAGGCTGTAAACCATATTTATTCTATTTGATATTAAATTGTCGTTAATAATTTTGCCTGTAATTGATATCCTATTTTAAAAAGTGGTGTCACGAATGTCCTGAATATCTTCCACACATTGTTGTTGCAAACCAGATTGGCTTTTAAATGACTTGAAGTTGAAAGAAGAAAAACAAACTAATGATGCAAAAAAATTTCAGGAAAACCTTCGAAATCCCTTAAAATTCCTTAATATTTCGTAAAACTCCCAAAAACATCTTGAAATCCCTTAAAAATTCATAAAAATGATTGAAATCATAATTGTCTTGATATCCAAATTAAAATTAGAAAAAATCTCTAAAAATGCCTAAAAATCTATTGGAATTTCTTAACATTTAAAATCTCTTAAAATCTTTGGAAATCCTACCCAATTCCTTGAAATTCTTTAAAAATTCTATGAAATCTTTTAAAATTTAGAGAAATCAATAAAATTACCTGACTAACTTTAAAATCCTTTATACCACATAAAATATTTTAAAACTCATAAAACTTTCTTGAAATCTTTTAAAATTCGTGAAAACTTCTTAAAATTCGTTAAGACTTCTTAAAACTCCCAAAAACCTCTTTAAATTCCTTAAAAATCCGCAAAACCATTAAATTATAAATCTCTTGAAATCCAAGTTAAAATTCGCAAAAATCTCTAAAAATTAATTTAAAAAACTCTTGGAATTTCTTAACATTTAGAATCTCTTAAAATTCTTAGAAATCTTATCAAATTTAATGAAATCCTTTAAAATTCTACAAATTCTTTAAAAAATTCTATACGTATAGAAATTCTTTTGAAATCGCTCAATAATATTACCTTACAAATTAAAAATCCTTTAAACCTCATAAAATATTTTAAAACTCATCAAATTCTCTTGAAATTTTTTTAAATTCGTGAAAACATCTTAATATTCGCAACGAAGCTTCTTGAAATTCTTGAAATTCTACGATAACATTTAAAGACTCTCTACGTCCTTAAAATTCCATTAAAATTATTAGAAATCTTGTTACACTCCATAAAATCCTGGAAATTCTATAAAATCTTTTAAAAATTAGAAAGTCCCTTAAAATTATTAAAGTCTCTTAAAACTTCTTAACTTTAAAGATTCTTTTGAAATTTCATAAATTCCGTCAAAAATTCCGTGATGGGTCTTTTGAGTATAATTTTAAGGAATATCAAGTGAATTTACGAAAATCAAAGGAATTTCACGAAATTTTGAAGGTTAATATATATTTTAAGGAATTTTACGAGACTTATGGAGATTCCTGAAATTAGGTAAAGAATTACAAAATTTTATATTTTAAGAATTAAGAATTCTAAATTAATTTTTCTACTAGCAAAAGGTAAGCAAAACGAGAAATTAATTGCGCGTAAATAGCGCGCATCAGTATTACTAGTTATTGTAAAAAATTAGTTGGAATCAGAGAACCTTTGGAGTCCCACATGACACAGGAGATTAATTAAACAACGAGAAGATCTCTTGTCATTCGGTATAATTTGATGACAATGCCTGTTTTTGAGCAACTAGAATACACCATATTTGCATAATAAAATATTGTAGCACATGCTGGAACAAGTTTCCTAACACGACTTTGTAGGGCTTTTTGCTTCTCTTTCGCCTACTTCATTCTCCTTTCATCCAATAGCGAAATGCTTGCTCGCTTCGGATATATAATGCTCTTTTAAAACGCTCTTCTAACCAGATTCTCCGTGATATACCGTTTTAATTTTCATACGCTGACGGCTGCCGCCAGAAAACGTCTATTGCAACCAGATTGATTTACATTCGTGAATGCGTCGTACGAGTTGCTCGAGCGGCTGACCATGTTAAAACTCGACTACTTAAAATCAATACATCATATCAAATCTAAACTTTACCTACAGTTATAAATAACCAGTAACGGTAAAATTTAAACTTATTTTGATATTCGATATTATTTCCATATTAAATCAATTTTATATCCAACTTCACCTTCAAAGGCAGAAGTTGATCGATCGTAAAACTATAAAATAAAGGGATGATATTTTAGCGTCTCGTATATAAATGTGGATCGAGGTAATATAACAGTGAATTGAGAATAAAAGAAGCAGATGAAGATGTCGTGAAAACTTTATGCAACATCGACATTGAAGTTCCCTCGTGCTCTGTATTTCTGAGACACAATGAAAAGGAGACGATGAGGAAGCTGATTACCAATATTGTCGATTTCATTTCTCTAGAAGTGCTGTCTAGTTTACTTGACTTGTTTTCTATAATAAGGTCTTGATTATATCATTGGGAAGCGATTACGTAACTTTTTTACTTTCACTTTTTAAAATTTACGGCGATTGTCCTTTTACATTCTCATCAGAGAGAAGGTATTAGATTTCTGTAAAATTTGACCCCCCCCCACCCCAGTTTTCATCAAATAACCACGTTTTGGGACCCCTTGAACCCGAAAAACATGTTTTTACGAATGTGTCTGTCTATCTGTAGATTTTTAGTTTGTGAGCACGATAACTTTCGAAAGAATTGACCGATTAAATTGTCCTTTGGTATACTCTTTTAGTGTCCTAAAATGAAGGTCAAGTTCGCTAGCCAGCCATTTTGGATAAAAATTTAAAAAGTTGGAGCATTTTGAAAATTTTTGAAACCACTTTTTTTTATTTAAAGATTCTAATGACAGATGTTCGTAGTACTCAAAAAGACGAACAATTTTTCTTAATGACTTTTCTGGATAAAAAAAAAATTGAAAGACTTGTAATATTTCGAAAATTCAAATTTTGAGACAAATAACGCGAGATACAGAGAAAGTGATAAGAAACATAATTATTGAACTTAAAAAGATCTACAAGTTCTCCTTGAACCATTTTTCAACAGGATTAGTAGTTTTCGTATTAATCATGAAAAATATTGTTAAACAGAGCCGAGCGCGTGGTTTAAATGAAATATCGAGCGCAAAGCGCGAGTGCCCTGATGAGAATGTGCTCCTTAAGGTCGATAGAACCTTAAATAAATTAGTTTTCGTTTACATTCTATTCCATTTTGTAGTAATTTAAATAAAAATATGTGCAAGCGCGCGAAGCACACAACACGGAGCGCGACGTGCGTAGGAAAATGTGCGGGTAGATTTTTTTTTTTTATATTATGTGACAATCGTATCTTTAAAAAGTGATGTTACCAATATATCGAACACATTGTTGTCGAAAACCTGATTGGTTTAGAAACTGCGCGAATTGTGTCAATATATCGAACTTGAAAACAATCTTGAGACTATTTTCGTTTTTAGATATTTTGAGGGTTTTAATGGAATGTAGTGGGACTTTGAAAAATTTTAAGGAATTTAAAAGGATATTACAAATGTATTGAGATTCCTACAATTAGTCTAGGAATTACAAATTTGTATATTAAGAACATTAAAATCTGAATTATTTTGCATAATTTTGAAATCCCTTAACTTTTCCAAGCCCACATTTAAAAAAAAATATGAGATTTTAAAGGATTATAAAGTAATTTTAAGGAATTTGACTAATATTTTGTGGAATTTTAAGTAATTTGAGAAACTTTTAGACATTTTACGAAATTTCATTGAATTTTAAGGTATTTTAAGAGATTCAATATAATTTGACGGAATCTTTAAAAATGTTAAGGAATTTAAAAGGGCTTTAGGAAATTTATTGAGATTTTAGAAATATTAAGGGATTTCACGGTATTTCGAGAAATATTTATGCAAGAAAAGCAAAAGAACTAGCAAAAGGTGTGCAAAAACTAGAAACTTAAAAAAATGATATTATATTACTTCATAATTTTTATTGTAGATATACTGAGGGATAATAAGAGTAAGCATTTAAATCAAATAAAAATAGAGTCTGTGAACTTGAGTGTGAGTTAGATAAGGCAAATATAGCTTATTCCATCGTATTTAAGGGCAGAAGTGATTAGACGGTATTTCGATAAGAGATCACAAAAATGTAAACATTGCGTGCGGTGACATTTTCTGGCAGTCACGCACCTATTAGTGAGAAATATTACACCTTTCCATGTAAGCATACAATTACGTTATACGAGTACACTGTGACAAAATTTCACTCCATTTCGAGATAATATAATTTCTTGTTAGAAATTGTCGAACACTTGAAAGTTTCTACGAAGCACTTTATGTTAAGTTTAAACATTTTATATGTCCATGATTTTATGAATATTTGTTTTTGTGCATATATATATGTGTGCATAAGAGTTTTCATCAGGACCATTTTACATGGAGATGTGTCTTCATTGGGATTTTTTATTTTTTTTATTTTTTTATCGAGACCGTCCCGGTAAGACAATGGATCCCGTTCCAGAATGGGGCAAAAAAATATCTGTGGACAAATTAACATTCAAACGCGCGTTTCTCAACCGATTTAAACGTTTTTTTTTTTAATTTAAGCTAATAAAGTAAAATAAATTAAGCTGATAAAATTTATAAATCTGTCATATTATTTTATGAACAAATTTTATCAAAAATTACCAACAGCAGACGTTTGTAATGAAATTAATAAAGTTTTTTCTACTGAATTGGCCAAAACTTATACGAATATGTCACCTTTGTTAGATTTAATCATCTGATAAACATGTCTGATTGTTTAAACAAATTTAACTAACTGTTTGGCTATTTTTAGCTTTTAAAGGCTAAAGATCTTAAAGTCATTTGAAATGTCTTTAAATACTTATACATAATATATGTATATGTGTATAATAATAATACAATAAAAATTAATGGGTAATTGGACATTGGACAAGTTTAATGAATGGTACTTATCAGGTATTAATATTCTAACTTTAATTAAAATCTCTTATAAGAATATATCACCAGTGATTCTTAAAATTAATTGACAACTTTAATTAAATTAATACATTTTGCCAAGTATGTACTTTCAACGAGAAGCACTTTAGCTACATATATTTATACACGTTCGACAAAAGTCTTTGAATGCTACTAATTTCGGTATCAGAGTTGAAACTTAGGAAATGAGTTTAATTTATACATTTTCGTTAGACTTTTAATTCATTTAAACATTTTAACGTTTCTGATTATTACTGTCAAATATTAATGTACTATCTTCAGACTATTTAAAGACTATTTCAGAATATATTCAGACGATTACAAAGGAATTTTAAGGGATGTGACTATATATTTTGTGAAATTTTACGTAATTTGAGAAACTTTTAAAAGATTTTTAGAAATTTTACAAAATTTCCCTGGATTTTAAGATATTTTAATAGATTTAAGGGGGTCGTCTCATGTGATGGGTCAAAAATATCGATTTTTTTGCACAAATCGCTTCCTAAACACATCAAGCAAGTGTGCGTGGAAGGATTTTTAGCGTTTTTCTCAAAACGTCATTTTTCACACGGTCAACAGGATATCTCAAAGACTAACTGACTGATTGGGCTCAAATTTTTATGATTATACTCATGATATCTATAGTTTCAGTGTGAACCATTATTATTGTGATATCTACATTTATTTTTTTTAATTAAAATAAAAAACATGTTTTTACGAATGTGCCTATCTGTCTGTATGTCTGTCTGTAGGTTTTTAGTTTGTGAGCACGATAACTTTCGAAAGAATTGACCGATTAGATTGTCCTTTGGTATACTCTTTTAGTGTCCTAAAATGAAGGTCAAGTTCGCTAGCCAGCCATTTTGGATAAAAATTTAAAAAGTTGGAGCATTTTGAAAATTTTTGAAACCACTTTTTTTTATTTAAAGATTCTAATGACAGATGTTCGTAGTACTCAAAAAGACGAACAATTTTTCTTAATGACTTTTCTGGATAAAAAAAAAATTGAGACATAACATTTTGAAAATCCCCAAAAAAAATGAAAGAAAACTTAAATCAAAAGTCAAATAACACACGATATGAAAAAAAGTCTAAAGATGAAAAATGTCTCTTTTAGAACTCCCTATAGAATTGGCATAATAACTTTTTGAATGTCCTGAAAAAATCGAAAATTCAAATTTTGTGCCAAATAACGCGAGATACAGAGAAAAATGTAAGAAACATAATTATAGGCTTTAAAAAGATCTACAAGTTCCCCTTGAACCATTTTTCAACAGGATGAGTAGTTTTCGTTTTAATCATGAAAAATATTGTTAAACAGAGCGGAGCACGAGGTTTAAATGAAATATCAAGCGAAGTACCCTGATGAGAATGTGCTTCTTAAGGTCGATAGAACCTTAAGTAAATTAGTTTTCGTTTGCATTCCATTCCATTTTGTAGTAATTTAAATAAAAATAGGTGCAAGCGTCCAGAAGGGCGCAACACGG
>UCOH01012715.1:0-50851 GCA_900474275.1 Synergus japonicus
TTATTAAACCGTAATATCTAGCTATTTAACTATGGGACGACTATCTAGATATTTAGATATAATATCTTGATATTAAAACTTAATATCCAGAGATTAAAATATTGGATGTTAGAATATTTGGATTATATATTTTAATCTCTGGATATTAAGTTTTAATATCAAGATATTATATCTAAATATCTAGATAGTCGTCCCATAGTTAAATAGCTAGATATTACGGTTTAATAATCAGTTTTCTCCGTGGAGTTTGAAGAAGAAGTTTAAAACAAGGGTTGGAAAAGACAATCGAAAAATAGATTTTGAACAGGAGCTGAGATGAGGGATTAGTAAAAATGTTTAAAAGAGAAGAAAAAAAACAAATTTTAAAATGGAAAAATGAAAACAGTTAAAGGGTTAAAAGGTCGACAACGCGTAAAAGAGTTAGAGACCCAAAGAGATGAAGGAAGGGGTGACACAGGTTACGAACGGGGTCGGAGAATAAGCGAATGCGTGTGATGTTTAGTTGTGATGGGTGGAGCGAGGTGAGAGAAACAGAGAGGCGGCTTCCGAGCTTGTAATTATGTTGATACGAATGATCTGCGGCTCGCCGCAGAACAGGGAAAGGGCCTCCAGCGGTGCTCACCGGCTGCTACGTGCCGCGATGGTCCATGGATGCTGGATGCTGGATGCTTTTAGCATTGCGCAGCTACCCTCGGCTTCAGTCGACTTGGCTCGGGCCAAATCCTCGATTCCACTCCTCTGGACTTGGATGCGCTTTAGGACCGTGGCGAAACCAGTTTAAGTGGTTAAGTGTAGATGTAATTGATTTCCATTTTACGAGGCACTCTCGGAAGATGCACTACCACCCCGCCCCCGTATATACGCTCAGGTTTCATCCGATCCCGTCCCACACCTCACATTAATACGTATTATATATCGTCGGAGCCAATTTTCCTTCTGCAAGTGTCCAAACTTAGAAATATCGAAATTGAACTTCCCCAAATTGGTCTCATACACAAAATTCAATTACCCTGCACTCTCTAAATTTGAATCAGTGATTTGAGACTTTTCACTGATCAATTCAGTAATAATCCACTGATTATCAGTAATTTCTTACTACTTTAATTAGTGAACTGATATAACCTTTACAAATTTTAATAAAGTATACTTATTAGTTTTGGAAATCAAGTTCCGATTTCAATCTGTAAATTCAGTAATTTATTGTGGAAATTTTGAATTCATAAAAGGTGTAAACGCGAACCACAATGCGAACAACGTGAAGTAAGCATTTTATCAATCGTATCGAACGTATTTACAAGTATTTACCGGGTCAATGTGGCGTCCTTTGGTTTATGTATGGTGAATGTAATGATTTAATTATTTAATTATTGGTTTGAAATTAGACTAGCTGAAACTTTTGCTTTTTAATTGCATCTAACATTTAATTTCTTTCCAGGTAAATTAAAAGCTATCAAAGTTGTACTTAAAAGGAGCCTAGAACGAAATCACTTTGTCAATTTTTTAAGAAGATATTGCAAAAAAATGTTAAATTAAGAAGATAAAACTGCTAATCAGTGACTTTTGTTCACTGAATGCATCAGTAACTTTTCACTGATTATCAGTGACCGGATTCTAGCTATTTGAATCAGTGAAATTTCACTGTCAATCAGTGACTTTTCACTGATTCAGATTTAGAGAGTGGCGAAAGTTAGGGAAGATCTAGTTAGGTAAAGATGTTAGGCTCCAGTTGGTACTTGGGCAAACTATCTAGAACCCAGTCTGACCCCAGTCGATGTTTCCACACGGGGAACTATAGGGACGGTTAGAATTCAGCTCTCCTCAGCGTGACCTCAATTTGATCAGCATTAATGTCTCCTTGAAGCGAATGTTTCCAGACATCTCGCATTTTCCTTAGATTGATCGCCTTCCTCAACCACCTCGTTCACCTCATCCGCCTTCTTTCTTGAAGATCTAAGCGAGACAAAGGACAACTGCCTATATATAAGCATCGTGCACACGAGCGATGGAGAAAGAGAGAGAACGGGGAATATGTAAATTAGAAGCTCCGTGTGAATGCGGAGATTTATGACGACCCATACACATTTCTGGGCGCAATAAATATCAGTAAGTAGCGACGCGCGGGACCGTCCGGATCGAGTCGGTAGGAGCGAAGAGAGATGAATAATAGAGAGAAGAGATGTAAATAAGCGAGAGAGAGTGAGAGAGGGGGGGAGGGGATTTTTTAAAAAGAAGAAGAGATATCAAAAAGAGAGAGAAGAAGTGAAAAAAAGAAGTGGAGAGATGGTAGGAAATACGCGGAGGGTATAAGAGAAGGAAACGCGATGATGTTGGAATGGTAGAGATCCATGGTGTTCGAAAAACGAAACGGGACGGCTGCTGGGTCGCCGTGGGTGGCTGTTGATCCTTTTCCCCTTTTCCCCTTTTCCCTTCTTCTTCTCTTCCTTATATACCCAATGCAGCATACACTTACTGTGAGGATATACATACATTATACGGGGTGCCTTTGAAATGAGCGAAAATTGTTGTGTGGTGACGCGAGCTATCAATCCAAGTTGACAGAACGTTTCGAAAAAACTGAAACCTCATTTAATTATTTGCTTCTTTTTCAGCGAGCGAGTCTCTAGCTTGCTACATTGATACATATTCTTCATATTAAATATTCCCATATATTCTCTATATATATATATATATATATAAGAACGAACGCGCGCATTTACGTTCTTTTTAGATATTATATAATTTATTATATTTAATTTCTCTAATTTCTTAAAATTTATGTTAAACTTCGTGAAAATATCTAAAAATTCCAAGAAACCTTTGAAAACCTGTGAAATCGCTTAAATTCGTGAAAATCTCTTACAATTTTCAGAAACTTCTTGAGATTCTTTTAAATTCAATGATAACAATTCAAATCCCTTTTTTATCCTTTAAAATCTATTAAAAGTATTAGAAATACCTTCAAATTCCATGAGACTCTTCAAAATTGGAGAAAAATATTTCAAACTCATAAATCTTCTGAAATCCACGTTAAAATTCATAAAAATCTCTTAAAATTCCCAGAAAAATGTTTGAAAATTTACGGTAAGATTTAAAATCTCTTTTGTATCTTTTATATTCCTTAAAAATATTACATAGAAATCTTATCAAATTCCATGAAATCCTTTAAAATTCACTCAAAATCATTTAACTATCAGAGAAATTTCTAGAAATCACTTAAAATTATTAGAAATCTCAGAAAATTCCTTAGAATTCCAGGATAACATTTTAAATCCCTTAAAATACAATAAAACTCTTAAAAAACTTTTGAAATTTCCTAAATTTCACGAAAACCGTTTTAATATCCTAAATCTCTTGAATTTCGTACAAACCACTTAAACATCATCAAAAATGCACATAACAACATACAAAATCATTAATCTCTTGAAATCCACGTTAAAAGTCATAAAAATCTCTTAAAATTCCCAGAAAAATGTTTGAAAATTTACGGTAAGATTTAAAATCTCTTTATATCTTTTATATCCCTTAAAAATATTACATAGAAATCTCAGAAAATTCCTTAGAATTCCAGGATAACATTTAAAATCCCTTAAAACACAATAAAACTGTTAAAAAACTTTTGAAATTCCCTAAATTTCACGAAAGCCTTAGCAATCGTTGAAATTCTTTGAAAATCTCATACAATTCTACAAAACCGTTTTAATATCCTAAAAATCTCTTGAATTTCGTACAAACCACTTAAACATCATCAAAGATGCACATAACAACATACAAAATCATTAATCTCTTGAAATCCATGTTAAAATTCATGAAAATCTCTAAAAATTCCTAGAAACCTCTTGAAATTCCCTAAATTTCACGAAAACCATAGCAATCGTTGAAATTCTTTGAAAATCTCATACAATTCTACAAAACCGTTTTAATATCCTAAAAATCTCTTGAATTTCGTAAAAACCACTAAACATCATCAAAGATGCACATAACAACATACAAAATTATTAATCTCTTGAAATCCACGTTAAAATTCATGAAAATCTCTAAAAATTCCTAGAAACCTCTTGAAATTCCTTCAGATTTAAAATCCCTTAAAATCTCTTAAAATACTTTTATGTAAATTATTAGAAAGCTTTGTAAATTCTACAAAATCTTTTAAAAATCATAAAAAGCTTTTGAAATTCCTCAATAAAATTCCCTAAAAAGTTTTAAATTTCCTTGTATAAATCCCACAAAATACATATTTTAAAAGTCATAAAAGTACCTTGAAGTCCGATTGAAATCTGATCAAAGTCGTGAAAAAATTCTAAAAATTCCCAAGAACTTCTTGAAATTCTTTAAAATTGTATGATAACATTTAAAATCCCACTATCTCCCATAAAATCTTTAAAAATTCCATAAAATTTCCTTAAAATTCCTAAATTTCGAAAATTATTTCGTGTTTAGACTCGTGACAAAATGATTATTAACGAAACCAAATTCAATTCACGTGTGGAATATTTACGATTCAGCAAGTATCGATTGTCGAAAATCACTATCGATACTTACACGACGAATCAGGAGTGCGGAATAGGCGTTATGATACTTCGACTTCGACTCAATCATCTTTTTAGAATAGATATATATCACTATAATGAAAATAATAAGCTCTTAGTTAAAAGACAGTAGCTCTTAAATATTAATAATGAGCAAGAATTGATGCTCATGATGCAAATGAAGCGCATGCACATTTAAATTTGGGAGGGCAAAGTTACCATGGCTAATGTAGTTTGGTTGGCTCGAAATCAATAACACGTTAGGCACTAATTACGAAGTGAACTGCCATGTAGTATGAACCGCGGCATGGCTTCAGTGGGTCGTTTACCATAAGTGCAGATCGATGGTAACCATAGAGCATAATGAGAGAGACGGTTAACCGCGACGGCTTCGTCCTCTTCGTCAGCTGGGTTGTTCTTAACACCTGCTTTTCTGCCGTGAGGCGAGAAATATGAAGCGTCTGATCCGAAGTGACTTTGACAACGATTGCCACAGTAATTGCAGTGTTCGCACTGCAGAAATTATTTTAAACGCAAGTAATACCTGACTCTCCTGCAATTTTTTAATAAAACAGGCCATTAAGTGTCTACTTTTTATAGGGCTCATAAAAACCGAATTTAATGATCCTCTTATTTTGAAATTAACATCCTTACACATTCTATTAGTCACAATCCCTCGTATTCATATCTAAAAAAAAAGTGGTTTCACACAAATCTTCGAAATCCTACAAAGTTCGTTAAAGATCTTAAAATTTCAAAAAGTCTCTTGTAAACACCACAAGAATCTTTTCAAAATTAAAAAAAAAAATCTTGAAATTCATGTGAAAAATTTGTGGCAATTTTTAAAAATTCTTCGAGAAACCCCCTTCAAATTTCTTGGCATTTAAAATCCCCTAAAATCATTAGAAATTATACCATTAAATTCCATGAGATCTTTTTACATTTCAAAAAATTTTTTTAAAATCATAAAAATATTTTAAGCTTTCATCAAATTCTTTGAAGTGTCACGACAACGCATTTAAAATCCCTTATAGAATAATCCCTAAAAATCCATTTATTGATTTATAGTTTTTTTCCTATTTTTCTTTTTGTTGGATCAAAAAAATGTTTTCTTTGTTTAAAAACATATTGCATTATCCAAACAAAAATTTGGTTGAGCTAACCAAAAAATTTCTTTACAAATTTAATTGTGGTTCTATATGCTAAAAAAAATATTTTTGAACATTTTTTTTTAGTATATCATGAAAGATATGGAAATAAATATTTATAGGTATGATAAAACATGTCTTAAACTACGTAAAAAAATTGTTTTTTATTAACTTTATTCCATGTTTATATTATAAATAATTGCCCTGCGTAGACTTCTTAAAATGATAATAGCAATTTAGTAAGATTCGAATGATATGTTTTAATGAAAACTAAAACACACATCCATCACAGAAAAAACAAGGACTGAAAGTGTTCACAGCTGAAATCAGTTTTTAGACTGAATTTCAGTCTTAAGTCAGTTTTTAGTCTTGTTTTAAGACTAAGAAATCTAAAAACAAGACTTAAAACTGACTTAAGACTGAAATTCAGCCTAAAAACTGATTTCAGCTGTAAACACTTTCAGTCCTTGTTTTTTCTGGTTTGGACTTGTTTTCTTATTGATACTTTGCGTATTTTATTGATTAGTATAATTTTATTAATAATTATTTAAATATTTTATTTATAATTTTATGAAAAATTTTTTAAAATTCTATATTTGCATAATTTTATAGGAAAGATTCTGTAGAAAATTTAGATCATACTTTTCGACCAATTAGGGCAGTTACCGAGAGTTTGGCTTGGTTTTTAGTGAAAGTGATATGATTTATATAGCAAAAAATATATTCGCAGTTTTCAGAATTTGACTGAATTAGTTATTTGGCTTAATCAATATTATATTGAATATCACATTTTTTAAACCTAACTCTTGCGAAATCTTATTAATGAAGATTTTGAGAGAACGACTCATTTTTCACTCTTTATTGGAGAGAAATCCTAAAATCCCTGAAAATGCTATCAACCCTTTTAAGAAGTTTTTTCTCTGAAGCTTTTTTTTCTGAAGTCTTTACCTGCAAAAGTAGAAAAGAACTAGAAAACAATTTTTATTGCGACAGAAGGGATCTCCCAGGGAGCGTAAAAAAATCATGACTCGGAATAAATACAGTATGACTTCTTGAGCCTACTATTCTACAGAGGATGGTATATAAGGTTGCAGGTATATAAGTGGTCAGAATGACCATGGTGGGGGTGGATTAGGTCACAGAGACTGTAAATAAAGCGAGCCACAGAGATAAAAACGAGAATTTATGGTGAAAATATTTGTGCCTCACATTCCCATCCTGGTTCTGGTCCCGAGAGTGTCGCAGTCTCGTCTTGACTCGAGCGGGGGTGGGCATTGACAGTTTTGTTGAAAGTTTAGACCATAAATCCTATTCGCATTGTCAGACTTTCAAGAGGAAACCCGCAATGCTTTTGTGACACGCCCTACGGGCTGCTGTAAATAATAAGGCCCCCTCTAGAGCCCCAACATCACGATGTGTTGCCTCTCCTAGGGGTCTTCTTCTATCGTCTCCTCCTCCTCCTTCATTTCTAGATTTTACATATGTACCTGTATCTGCAAGGACACATTCGATTTTTAACAATTTTTTCATGAGAGAAATGGGAAATGAGAAAGGAGAAAGGGGAGGAAAAGGGAGAGAAAAAAGTGTGGGACTCCCATAGAGCTTAAAAGACCAACCTGTTGAGTTTAAATCCTATAAGCAGTCATAAATCTATCAACTTAATCGCATTATTTTCTTCATACACCTTGCGTCACTTATATCTTATATTATTCAATGCAAGTCCAGGCAAAGAGACTCGCTCTATTTTCTTCGTCCTTTTCAAACGCGAGGGTCAGGTAAAATTTATTAGAGGGCCATTATTTCATAATCAGGGATAACGACTAGGGCGTGTTACCTTGGGAAATATTATAGAATTTAGGGACCCAGTGGCGGATATCGATTTCCCACCTATTGTCAGTAATTATTGTATTGTCATTGCTTATTCTCTGATTTACTGGTTTAATCCCAACACCCACAAAAATCTACATAAATATAAATAAATCATATATCAAGTTGAAGAGCGTCCCGAAGAGCGGCCATTAATTATGTAAGGACGATTTTTAAAATTGAACTCTATTCCATATTTCAGAATTCGTAAATTAAAAATTTTGTTTATATAATAAAATATTAGGAGTATTTACTGTAGATTTAGGACCTTATAAATTCTTTATAAATTTCTTGAATTAATAAAAAAAGTGACAGAATTCAGAAGTAAGACATTTTCATGTGCAAATACTTTAATCTGACATTTAAGATTCCAGAGAATTTTGAAGAAGATATTATAATCAAGACTTGAATTATTTAACTTCTCTAAAAATAAGATAATATCTATATATGCTTTTAATACAGCAGTTCAAAAATAAAGATAAAATGGAAGATCTTGAGTTCCAAGAGACATATTTCAATCATTGCTCAAATTGTAAAAAATTAATTTAATTTCATACATCTGATTTAGTAAATTACAAATTATGTATATACATATATAATTCCTGCATGTCATGTAAAAAAGTTTCCAATAAAACTTTGAAAGTTTGAAACGTGTTACGAGATGGTAATAATTTAGAAACGAGATATAAGAAATGAGAAATCACCGTGAAAGTCATAAATTTAAAAATAGACTTGACGGGTCTTATGTCAGGTGATTATACGAAATTCAAAAATTCTACACTATTTTCGCAATCGATTCTGCAAGAAGTTTAGCACACAGAGAGTCTGCATGGGATTTCGAATAATCTCAGTTGGATCAAAAGTAGCCTTCAAAGGTGGATCACGATCAGATTAAAGGGATTACACAATGTAATTTAGATCGATGGTTCAGATTGCTGCAAGACCTCTATCCCTTGAGACTCTTTTTATCTTCTTCTTGCAACTTCCTCCCACCTTTCAAACTGTTTCCTCTCGGGCAGAATATTCATATATCGCCAATTGGAGGTGTTTTATTTTAAATATTTCTAAATAAATTGCAAGAAACTTATATAAAATTTCATCAAAATACATAAAGAACTTTAAAAACTATGCAGTTTAAAGGTAGAAATTTGGATCTTGACTCAACGTCTTCCATTCAAGGTGTTGGCTGTAAAATCATGGCAATGACCGGAAGACACGTTTTTCTCCGAAAATCGTGTTTCCATTTACAGTAGGTATCTATATGCTAGAAAATAGAAGAGTTTTTGCTTAGTGTCAAACAAATATTGTCAGTCAAACGGATCCTTTTAGACATTTAGAGACCAGTCGTGCCGTCGGGAAATAGAATAGTGACATAGTCGACGCGAAAGTCATCGGGGCTCTTCATTGTTAGATTCTTCCAGATCGTTGGCCGATTGTTGTAGTAAAAGCACCCGCTGAGACGAAAATGTTGACTCTTGGCTGCGGTCAGCTTGACAAAAAGCGCCCTTCGATTCGTTATGCATCCCTGGATACTCTCCATCGACTTCACCACTGTTTTGCCCTCATCCTCTGGACCCAAAACTCAGCACACTTTTTCACTTCCTTCCGTTTCTCTTCCATTTACTCCACTTACACATTAATTATAGTTTCCATTTTCACCTCAATTTTCTCGCTCCACAAAGAGTGAAAAATGAATGGTTTTCTCAAAATCTTAATTCATTAGTACCTAAGTCTTTACTGCATATATTTAGTAGAGATTTCTTTCGAAATTTCAACTGTCAAGAGTCCCCCAGTCCGGAAATGAAATTTAAATGACTGTAAAATAATGAAAAGACTCTTATCGCACAAATTTAATACAGTTATTGCAACCACATCAATAATTCAGCGATAACAGTGCGTGATATCTTGCGATTGTCATAAATCACGAGCCATGTTCATCATGCCGGCTGTCATTATACTCAACAATGCGTTAAATAGTACCTCGTCGGTCGAGACGATTAGATTTTATGTTAAAACTTTGATTAAAAAGTTGTCGCACTCAATGTTGCTACTCATGCGAAGGATTGCAATCAAGTTTCGCAATTGCTTTCAGCTGTTTAATATAATAGCTCGTATATCAATTATGGGTGACAAGGATTTGAGTTTATAAAAACTTAACTTCGTCAATTGATTTCTCTTTAATTATCATGCTTTATATGCAAACATGTATCACAATTTTTTACGAATTAAATGAAAAACATATTTCTTCGGTAATTACCTTATGTTAAAAAAGTCTTTTTACCATCTCTTTTGTGCTATTTCATTAAATTTTCAAGGATTTTAGTGCATGACTTCATGGTCTCGATCAAATGCGGCCCCGATAGGGTAATCTGTCTAGGGCCAGACCGGAAATGAAACGCTCTATCCGATCGGGCCCAGGTGAATAAATAATAATAATAATCTTAAACAGTCTGGCTCTTTCTAATTTTTATTTCTACAAACAGCAAAATTAAAAAGGATTTTTTAAATAACAATAAACAGTTTATTTGAAAATTCAAATTTTATTCCATTCCAGTAAGTAATATGCTGATGTCAGAAATAATTTTCTTTTCTGAACATTTGTATAATACTTTTCTGGAAATATGTGAACACTGTTTTTTAAATTCATTTATTCTGCTGAGTTTGTACCTAAAAATGTCTTAACGGACTTTGGTAATTCGGGTAGAAGTCTGCGCCGTAGTATTTTTAACAATTGACCAAGAACCACATGGTCTATTCGATTATTAATTGCCCATGCTCATTAATTGGCTCATCCTCCACAACTTCAACAATTTTATCTTTTAACCCCTCTTCGCAATCTGTAGATTCTGCAGAAGATTCTTCTGAATCTAAAAATAAAGTACATTATTAATCATTTTCTTTTTCTAAAAAATTAATTTTGTAAAATTGCATACATGATATAAAAAAATAATTAATCACAAAAATTATTTTTTTCCAAATATCCCAGGACAAAAAAATATTTCAAGAAAACTACTAGTTTCTATTTATACCTGAACCTGAGTTTCTGGAAGATTCATCCTCATTTTCCCCTGAAACTTCTCGAGAATCCTCTGGTTCCATTTCTTCTTGAACTACCCCTTCATTAACGTCATCAACCGCCTGCAAACTTGCATCCTCTTCGTCGCTGTCATCTTTAATTATTTATTGGAATTATTATCATTACAATTATCAATTTATGTTATTTAATTCTTCCAGAAAATATAATCTAAAACGATAGGAAAAAAACATTAATTATAATTTCAAATTCATTTGTAAATTAATAAAAATTATTAATTAGGGATAATAACATTATGTATACTTAAACATGAATTATACACAAATTAAATACTAATTTTGTATTCAATGTAGGGGTTAGGTTTAATGATTTTTTTTGCAATGAATTAAATGCATTAAATTACCTTCACTATCAGTGGGGATATAAGCTGGGATATAAGGAAAAATCTTACTAAGCAGTGAGCGCTGCTGAACTCGCATTGTGCTTTTTGCTTTAGGCATTTTGGTATAAGTAAAAAAATATTACGCAACCACGATCAAAACACTACAAAACGTGAACTGTCATTACTGTCAAACACCTAACCTAACGTGTTTTCGACCCGAGTGACACCATCTGCCCCCTTGCGGTCAGAAATGGAAAATTCGATTCCAGATCCACCCCTATCCAATAGACATGAAAATGACGGAAAATCCTAGACATAGGTTTGTGACGTCACAGCAACTAATCCGCTGGAGGCGCTGCTGCACTTCGACCCGGTTTTACATTATCCTGTGCAAAGATGATGTAAACAATTAAAAATAAAATTATTTAATTGTTGAAAATCGTTTAAATCATATTTTGTTCACTTAAAAATAATAATTACGCTTTCCATATACAAAGATATTAGAATTTCAAACACTGATATTAATCACTGATATTAATCATAACAGTTTTTAAAATAATTTAATTATACGATATTTTATTATTCAGTTCAGTTATTTAAATATACCGGGTGTCTAAAAAGTCCCGGGACGATTGAATATTTCCTCAGGTAAAATATTTTTCAAAAACGTGAAGGTCATTCCTGAAGTAAATTTCAACAAGGAATTCAATGGCGACCTTCACTTTGACCTTGAAGTTGACCTTCATGGCTTTATGAAGCTCAACTTTGTTTTTTTAAATGGAAACCCTCTTTTTAAAAATTTTTTTTACCTATGACTTGGGTACATACTTGAACGTAGAATTTTCGGCTCTATCGATTGCAAATGTAAAAAAAAGGGAGTCCACAGAGATTGAGTGTAAATCACATTTTAAATAAAGTCACCAGTAAAGGTACATTTTTTAATGAATAACTAATTTTTATAAAAGTTTTAACTTACCACAGACGAGGAGAAATAATTAATTATCTAGGAAGGTATTTAATCAACAATAATTATGAAAATCTCATCACAGTCGGATAGGGCTGCCCGGATCGGAACTTGGGCAATTTCTGCACGGGCAAGGTAACGTTAGATTATGGAATTTTAAGAAATATCTTTTTCATTCTTCTTCCTTAGTTTTCCAAACCAAAATTCTTGTTCAGTCGCTGAAATATCAAACATATTGAATATTGACCCAAAGCCACAACACCATATAGAATCTTGTCATCACAAACTCTTCCCCAGCTTCTAAATTCCCAGATCTCCGACCTTTTCCATTCAGTAATAATCATGAATGTAGAATCTTCACCAACCAGCCATAATATTGGACACACCCTTTGACTAACACACATGCTATGACTATTGTCATCAAATCTTCTACCATTGACCAATGACCATCCTTGTACCTTTGACCCATTGCCGAGGATTTCTCTGGGTGGCTGGGTTTTTGGAGTCTGTGTCGAGGCCAAAACATCTTTTCAATAAACAATGCAACGACCTTCTATTCAGTGACAAACCGTTAACTTGATGTTAAATGGAAAGGACAGCCCAACAGCTTTTCTCGTCTCATCCTTGCGGTGACTCTTGTTGTCCTTGTTGTCGAACACGGTCTCTGTGGGACGATCTCTATTTGAGAGAGTTTACATCCCGAAAATAGGTTTTTCATGGCCAACTTCACGGCGAGTTAGGCGCGCACCAATCCTCCCGTAGAGAGGGCCGTGTCTAGGTGAAAGAGCACGGGATCTTGTCACCTTGGCAGGTGAAGGTAATTCCTCCAGAGTCGCGGAGATCGGGCGTGTCATCCTCGTTTTCCGCCTATTTCATCCGAATCATCTCTCAAGAGAGCGAGTCATTCATCAGTTGATTCAATCACACTTTTTAGGGATCAGTTTTGATCATCGAATTCACTTTAAAACCATTCTCAAAGTCATTTGGAATGCATCGAAGGCAGTTTCCGTCTATCTTCTAAGTATCATCATCTAGCAGAAATTTTCCCTCTGGGGTTTGAAAAGACTTAAAGAGTACATGGTATCATCACTTTTTTTAGATACGAAAATTCGAATTGCTTAAGGCCTTTCCCGGTAAGAAGGAGTTGATTGAACTACAAAGAAATGAGTTGGAATATAGGCGATTTTTCAACGCTTTTAATCTCAACCAATGTTGTTTTTGATTGTAAACACTTCAATTCATTTTACTGATTTACATTTGTTATCGCTTCAATCTCGGCTTGAATTCTGTTAAATCTCGTGACCAAAAATGTACACGTTTTAATTCTGACGGACGTGATAGATTTGAAGTTAAATTAATTCTCTAAGGCGATCGCGAAAATTGCAGTCAATTTAATCCCTTCCTTGACATACAATTGTCAACATTTCAATATAGATGCAATCACTGAGAAAAATGGATCATAAAACTTAGATGTTAAAACTAGGGTATAGTATCCGGTAACATAAAATATGTTAATGTATATGATCTATGAGTTTTATCTAATATATAAGGATATTACTGAACATAATCTCTAGATGTTAGATTTTTATAATCTTCCGCAATTAATTCGTGACATCTGAAGATAATAAACGCCCGTAAAGTATCATGGTGGGCATGGGTCACCCATGAGTTTTACTCTTTTCTCAAACACTTGAACGTTTTGTCTCGGACTTTTCATAGATAATTGATTATTAACAAGATCGTACATTGGGATCCGATTTTAGGAGAAGTAAATATTATAATTATTATTATCAGAATTGCGGTAAGTGATATTTTTTGCTTTAGATTGTGTAAAAATTTTAATACCTTGCATTATAAATTTTAACATCTAGAGATTATGGTTTTAATAATCTAGATTGCTGTCCCATTATTAATAATCCAAGATTATACCTAGTAACATATTTTTCATTACCGTTTACAATCCATTTTTCTCAGTGATTTTACATAATTGATCTACATTGAAGTGTTGACAAATTTAGCTGAAATTCACAACACTTTTAAAGCAAAGCAATATCGTTTTTGAACATTTTCGATATCATTTTAATTCATTTCAATCAACTCCTTGTTACCGGGTTGCCTTTCCAAAACCCGATGCATGTATTTATTCTTAGATACCCTACATTCTGCAATTATCAACGCTCTTGAATTCTCATTACTCAGTTCTCAAATGTCAGCCTTGACTTTTTTTCCTTTATTCCCAAGTGTGAAAAAATCTCAAGGCCCCAAATTTCGGTGAACATCAAGTTGTCGAAGTTAGGTGACATAGGCGTGGACACGCTTGGCAGAACGTGCTGCTATTTAGCAGCCCTTACCAGTGATTTACTGCCACCATGCTGAGGGTGTAACACTGTAACACTATATGGGGCAAGCTTATGTATAGTCGATGTAGTGTGCTTGTATAAATGTATAATATTGAGGGTAGGTAGGATGACCATATGAAAGTGTGGGTGTATTTATATGCTTGTGGTGGTGTACGAGGTTGGTGGTCCACCAAGGAATCTAGAATTGAGGGTAGACCACCCTTAGACAGCTAGTCCCTGCAGCTTGCATTAATGACTATTTTATTCGGCGCATCGACTTCCTATTCCACCGCAGCCTCACGCTGAATACCATGACTTCCGCTCAAGAGACACTCCTTCAAATTTGACGCATTCTGTTCAGTTTTATTGTCAAAATGGGGCACGGTCACATTGCGAGGATGCTATTGAAAAGTTTTCGAAACTTTTCAGAGACTATTATGTTATTATAAGAACGTGGTGTGTTTAGTGGGGCTGATATTATTCGCATTTATTATTGAAAACTTTTATATTGTGGAGGCAGGAACGAGATTCAATGGACATTATACGTTCTTTCGAATCTTTAGAGGAATTTCAAAGATTTCTGGAATTAAAATATAAACACATAAATGTCCTCTCTTTAATGGATGAATTCTCAGATGTGGGGTGAGTTAATGTTCGTTTTGGTAATGGATCACAAGGTTTAATGGAGTACGTTGGTTGGCTAGACCCTTAAAATTTCATGTAAACTTTCGAAATGCCCTGATTGGCTTTTGAAATAAATGTATAGGGATTTAAAATCATTTCAGGAAATTTCAACACATTCCTATCTTAAAAAAGTGGTGTCACGAAATGTCTCGAAAATCTCGCATACATTGTTGCAAACCTGATTGGCTTTTCAATGATTTCAAGTTGAAAGAAGAAAAACAAACTAATGGCGCAAAAAAAAAATTCAAGAAAACCTTCGAAATACCTTAAAATTCGATAAGATTTCTTAATATTTGCAAGAACCTCTTAAAATTTCTTTAAAATTCACAAAAACGATTAAAATCATAAATGGCTTGAAATTCAAGTTAAAATAATTAAAAAGCTTTACAAATTCCTAAAAATATTTTGAAAATTATTAAAATCTTTTGACTTCTTCTAAAATCCATGACAATTATATTACAACATTTAAACTTTCTTAAAGACCCTTAAAATTCTCTAACTCTTTAAAATCTCTTAAAATCTCTTATAACTCGAAGAAATCTTTTCAAATCACTTAAAATTTCATGAAAATCTTCGAAATTGCTTAAAATTCATTAAGATTTCTTAAAACTACCAAAAACTTCTAGATACCCCATAAAATCCACAAAAACCATTACAATCATAGATCTCTTGAAATACAAATTAAAATTCGCAAAAATCTCTAAAAATTCATAGAAACCTCTTATAATTTCATAACATTTAAAATCTCCTAAAATCCTTAGAAATTTTATCAAATTCCATTCATGAAATCCTTAAAAATTCTACAAAACCTCTGAAAAATAAGAACAATCTCATAAAATCCCTTAAAATTTTACAAAACTCTTAAAATTTTTTCTTCAAATTCTTGGACATTTTATAACACAATTAAAATTCCTTAAAATACCTTGAAATTCTCTTAAAGTCCTGAGAAACTTTTTAATATTTCTCAAAATTTTAAAACATATAAAATTCCTTAAAATGCCTTAGCTTTAAAAATTCTTTTGCAATTTCATCAATCCATTAAAATTTCTAAAAACCTGTTGACGAAATATCGTAACGCCTATTCCGCACTCCTGATTCGTCGTGTAAGTATCGATAGTAATTTTCGACAATCGATACTTGCCGAATCGTAAATTATACACGTGAATTTAATTTGAAATTTTGAATTTGCTTTCGTTAATAATCATTTTGTCACGAGTCTAAACTTGAAATACATTGAAAATCTAGGAATTTTAAGGAAATTTTATGGAATTTTTAAAGATTTTAAGGGAGATAATGGGATTTTAAATGTTATCATACAATTTTAAAGAATTTCAAGAAGTTCTTGGGAATTTTTAGAATTTTTTCACGACTTTGATCAGATTTCAATCGGACTCCAAGGTACTTTTATGACTTTTAAAATATGTATTTTGTGGGATTTAAATAAGGAATTTAAAACTTTATAGGGAGTTTTATTGAGGAATTTCAAAAGCTTTTTATGATTTTTAAAAGATTTCGAGAGTTTTCGTCAAATTTTAAGGGTTTTCAAGAAATTTTTCGATTTCTAAAAGATGTTGTGGAATTTTTATTGGTTTGATGGAGTTTTATGAAATTTCTAATAATTTACAAAAAAGTATTTCGAGAGATTTCATGGAATTTGATAAAATTTCTAATGATTTTAAGGGATTCTAAATGTGAAGGAATTTCAAGAGATTTCTAGGCACTTTTAAAGATTTTCACTAATTTTAACATGAATTTCAAGAGATTAATGATTTTGAAGGTTTTTATGAGTATTTTTAACAATTTTTAAGTAATTTGTACGAAATTGAAGAGATTTTTAGGATAATAAAAAATATTTTGTGAAATTTTATGGGATTTTAAGATATTTCGTGAAATTTTATGGAATTTTAAAAGTTTTGTAAGAGTTTTATGATGTTTTAATGAATTTGAAATATTATCCTGAAATTTTATGAGATTTCTAATAATCGTAATTAATTTCGAGAGATTTTTCTGATATTTAAATGATTTCGTAATATTTTTAAGGATTTCATAGAATTTGATGATATCTTTAATGATTTTAAGAGATTTTAAGAATTAATTGAAAAATTTTCAGAGTTTGCTAGAAATTTTTAGAGATTTTCACTAATCTTAACATGGATTTCAAGATATTAATGATTTTGAAGGTTTTTATGTGCGTTTTTAATGATTTTTAAGTGACTTTTGAGAAATTCAAGAGATTTTTAGGATATTAAAACGATTTTGTAGAATTTTATGGGATTTTAGGATATTTCGTCGCATTTTAAGGGATTTTAAAGCTTTGTAAGAGTTTTATGAGTTTTTAAAGAATTTGAAATATTATCCTAAAATTTTCAAGAATTGTACAAGATTTCTAATAATTTGAAGTGATTTCGAGAGATTTTTCTGATATTTAAATGAGTTTATGAGAATTTTAAAGGATTTCATGGAATTTGATAAGATTTCTATGTACTATTTTTAAGGGATATAAAATTGTCATGGAATTTCAAAAGGTTTCTAGGAATTTTTAGACAGTTTCATGAATTTTAAGCGATTTCGCAGGTTTTCAAAGGTTTCTTGCAATTTTTAGAGATTTTTACGAAGTTTATCATAGATTTTAAGAGATTAGAGAAATATAATATAATAAATTATAGAATATTGAAAGAGAATGTAAATGCGCGCGTGAAGCGCGCGTTCGTTCTTGTTACATAAATAATTGTGCGCGTAGCGCGCGTGTTGGTCTGCTAGTATAAGTAAAGTTAAGGAATTTTCATAAAATTTTAGGAGATGAAGGGTATTTTAAAGAGTGCCAAATGATTTTAAGGGATTTTCTTTTGATTTAAAGGAATTTCCAGGGATTTCTAAAAGAGCAACTGTGATTCTCTCCGTAGATTGTGTTTGCATGCAGATAATAAATAGATCTTGAGGACGAGAGAATTTTTAAAAGCTGAGGGCATAAATCTGAGAAATGACAAAAATGCCGGTAACTCATAAAGTTATTTCGACCACCCAAACTGAATAAGGAATAATAATTTGTCGCTGAAGTCTTTGAAATGTCGATCGCTACCGGAGATAGGGACCTGCATGGGGGTTGGTCGCAACTCATGACTGGGTGGTAGAGAGGAAGAGGGAATGAGGAAAAGAGAATCGGAAAGATGGAGAAAGAGAAGTAAGTCTCTTGTAAATGTAGAGGGGCTGTGCAGGTCGCGGTGGCGCGAACGCGCGCAAGAAGTGTAGTAATGCTGCCGGCGGGCAGGCGGCAGACTATTACCACTGCATGAATATGAATGAGACAAGAGAGAGAGAGAGAGAGAGAGAGAGATAAGAGAGAGAGAGTAAGAGAGACAAGGAATGATTGTGAGGTGAAAAGGGGGAGGAAGGCGTCGAACCGGAGGAAGCAGAGACCCAGACGTACTCTTGGAAGCGAATCGGGGAGGAGAAGAAGATGGAGGAGAGAAGAGCGCATTCAATTAGTCTCCTAGTAATTAGCCGGGAAATCTTCGGCTTTGTCGGCAAGATACTCTTCTGACCGATACCCGAGAACCGCCCGACTGCTAAGAAACTGCCGTATACTGCATATACGTTCGTGAAAGTATCTGCAGGTATATATGTAGCTTGCCAGTTGGGAAGCTGAGTACCTCCACGACAGTCTCAGTACCATGTCGAAACATTCACATTCTTAAATACCAGAGAGCCTATATCCTGTGCAAAAATTTTTATTGGATTCTGATGGGGTCTTGGTCAGGTTTCCCTAGTTCTAATGAGGTCCTGACTCCTGATCTGGGAAACTGAAAGATTGATAAATAACTCACGTGGCGAAAACTGGTTAATATCCCATTAGGATTCAAAATATTATTTGCAATATTTGACTAAATAATTGGTTTTAATTTTATGAAAACAAAAATTGTATTAGAAAAGATAATTATATCGAAGTAAGTGATTTTAAAGAAGTTTTGAGGAATAAAGTAATTCACGGAGTAATTAAACATTTTTTTTTAAGTATTTCAAGTGTTTTTAATTATGTCATATATAATTATAAAGATTTCAAGTGATTCTAGATAGTTTAAAAGATTTCCTAAAGGATTTCAATTGATTGTAAAAGGAATTTTGAGGAATTTATTTTATTTAATTAATGAGGATTAGTGATTTTAAAGAATTTAAAGTTATTTTAGAAAAGAAATTCAAAATTATAATTTTTCTCGAAGGTTTAAGAAAACTTTCAGGAATTTAGAAATAAACTCCAATAATTTAAATGATATTAATAAATTTTAGACTAATTAAAAATATTTTTCAGTATAGGTATTACAAGGGACTTCAAATAATATTATAGAATTTTAAAGGATTTTTCAAAGAATTTAAGGATTCTCAAGAATTATCACAAGATTTTTAAAATTTCAAGAGGAAGAAGAAAAGAATTTTATTTAGAATATTTTCTTTTGCTGCAGCTTGCACGATTTGGAGAACATATGCTGGATCGACGCGGTCAAACATAATCGATTTTTACTCGCTGTTGAAATCATTAACGAGTATAACGAGAAGAAATCTGATTTATTATCTGTGTTGGGATCCATATTTAGACTTTTTATAGTTACTTCCGGGAACTGATTTATTTCAACAAAAAAAAAGTTGATTCTACAAAAAACCGTTTTTAGGCATATAAAAATTTTTATTAGCAGCTCCAACGACTTCTCCTATTGTTTAACTTTAAATACAAATAAAATAATTTACAACAAAATCATGACAAAGCAAAGCAAAACAAGCAAAAAAAAAAGGCAAACTTTAATTTAAAGAAACACAATAAACTAGGTAAATTTTATTGTATTATGTAAATTTCAATTACATGAAGGCATTAAGATTGAACATGCATGTTTCTCCATAAAAGTAGTTACAGCTTAGTTATAATTTCTGATGTCTATAAAGGAACTCTGCATTACATAATCACCCACTGATGATGATATGAACGTGGGATCCTAAAATCGTAATCAGCGTAAAGCCGCTTAGATATATGACATGCATAGGCAATCGAAATTTGTTCTCGAAACGAGGCGTTCCTAGGTAACCAATCGCGTCGCGTTAACGACCGAAGCATGCTACAGATGCGTGGTAATTTACAATGATTATTGTCGGCTACCCATCGCCTAGTTCCCAATGTTCCCATGACTTTGGATTACAGGAAACCGACACGCGGACTTTGATCGGGAGTTTCCCGATTTGTGTGGAACCTGATACCTATACCCATGCGAAGGGTCGTGAAATCAAGATATATGGTGCGAGAGTTGGGGTGGCGAACGTGCTACATATCTCTCTTTCTCTCTTTCTCTCTTTCTCTCTTTCTCTCTTTCTCTTACCCCCTTGTGCAATCTCCCACTTTTCTCTCTTTCCTCTACCTCTTCTTACTCTCACTCGATACAGTACATCCAGGAATACTGCCAACCATCCCCTCACTTACACCCCCAAGCCTCATAGCATGGCTAATAAATATCAGTTGGCATACTCCTGCACCCAAAAGATCTCGTGAAAAGGGACTGGAGAACCTCGGCACGTGCGCACCATCCCAGATGACACCGTTTTTATTGGCACTGATGCTTGTTCGTGCTTAAGGGCAATCATAGCTATTGCTTATCCACTACGGATTCGCCGCACTTTGCAGAATTTGCGTTATATATTGAGAAATTGTTAGGGTGGGCACGAATTTTGGGAAAGTTCAGATGATTCAACGATGATCCGGCGATTAGGAGTGTAGGTCTTTGGGGATTGTGCACTCGAGTGCAAAATTGAAATTGCTGTGGTCACTCAGTGATTCATTAGCCAACTGGCATCAAATTATTGACCCTAAACTGATCACGTATTATACAGATTATACATATATATATATATGCATTTTCTCAAGTGGAGGATATCAACATCGAATTACTTATTTCTGCGAAAAGAGAATCAGTTAACATTAGAAAACATTCTATTCGTACAAAATATCCATATTTCTAAAAAGAAATATTAATTAATATTATATTATATATATATATATATTAATTAATTAAATATTAAAATATTAATTAATTAGCATTTATTTCTGCGAAACGAGAATCAGTTAACAATACACTGAGAAAAATGTTTGGTGCGGACAATAAAACGTTTTGTTGATATAGAAACAACAAAAATTGTTTGGTTGTGCCAACCAAATCTTGGTTCTTTCAACAAATTTTTTGTTGAACAAAGAAAATTCATTTGAACCAACAAAATCTCAGTTTTTGTTGAATTACACTGAGAAACTCTATGTTAGAATAATTACTATTGAAATAGTAAAATTTATTATTTTCTGTATTAAAATGTCTCAATTTTGGGATACAGAAAATTACTATTACAGAAAATAATAAATTTAAATTACATACAGAAAATAATAAATTTTAGTATTTAAATAGGAAAAATTACTATTGAAATAGTAAAATTTATTATTTTCTGTATTAAAATGTCTCAATTTTGGGATTTTGCCCCTACTTGCTATCGATATTAGTAATTTTTCTAACATAGAGTTTCTCAGTGTAATTCAACGAAAACTGAGATTTTGTTGGTTCAAATGAATTTTCTTGGTTCAACAAAAAGTTTATTGAAAGAACTAAGATTTGGTTGGCACAACCAAACAATGTTTGTTGCTTCGATAGCAACAAAATTTTTTGTTTTCCGCACCAAACATTTTTCTCTGTGTAGAAAACATTCTATTCGTACAAAACATCCATATTTCTAAAAAGAAATATTAATTAATTAGCAGACAAGTCGCACGCCATGACGCGTGATACCTTTGATTTGCGGTTAGAAAATTTGCAAACTATTTGGCAGCTTGCCTATAATTTTAGATGCCGATAGAGTTCCGAAAGAACTTCGCGTGTTTTCACTAACTGTTTATTTTCTTAACGGGCGGAATAATAAGCCTTAGTCGTGAACTTCAAATTACTATACCATTATGGCATTCATAGACATTCTGTCGTTTAATGAAGGACGATTTGGATAAAAGAAATGCAAAGTATCATTTCTTAAAACTCGGCTTGTTTCGTTTGTCGGTAACCCATCAAATTATATTGAAAGTTGAATATTGTTGAATTATAACTATTATAAGAAGAAACTCGTTTTAGTGGCACACGTGTCTGGTGTCTGCGGTTTGAATTTTTACTTTTTTTTTTATGTGTGTCGGTTAGTCTTAAAAGAAAGTGGGCCCTCATTTTCAACCCGATGCGACAGTTGTCATGCGAGCTTCTTGTTGCCGAATGATAAGCTGTCAGGCTCCCTTGAATGGGCCGCAGGCCCCGATGCATTTACGCCTTTTTTCCAACCCATTAGGGCCTCTACTCTATTGTCAGACACGTTCGCCTCAGGCTTTGAGGCTCACGCTTTGGACTTTAATTTACTCTATTTCCGTTTCTAGAAACATAAAGTGGTTTAGAAGTATACCATTATTTAAAAATATAGGGCTCTTAGAAATATGCTTTTTTTTTTAAATATAGTGTCATGTAAAAACGCAATATAGGTGTCATTATGATTACCATTCTACAATATTGTAAGATGTCACATTCACAATTTTAGTATCAGGCTTCTGTAAATGTTAGAATATATCGTAAATTTTTTTTAGAAAGCTTTTATAATATAATGGAATTCATCAAAGTATAAGAAGAGATTATCATTTATAAGGGGCTTCTGTATATCTTCGAGACCTTTTTTTCTTTATTAGAAGCCATTTCCTTTTAAGTAGAAAGTTTCCCAGCGTTTATCGCAGCTTCCTTCATTACATGTTTACCCGAACAGCACCCTCTTGAGTTCAGAGTGGATTTCTGTGTGAGAATGAGGAGTCTGTGTATGTAAAATATTGCGGGTGTCTTTTCCAGTAAAGTGGAGCAAAGTGGAGTCAAGTGTCGTTCGTTTCCCAGCGACCCTCTGGCACCCTCGTAACTTTTATATACGTACATAGTACATAGTACATACGTCGCCTGTTTCTCCTTTCTACAATCTATTCTGCCACGCGCTTTTCAATCTTGGATTAGCCTGGGATCAAGTCAAAATCAACAGCTGGCCGACAAATCCGAATTCATTGGGGTAGAAATGTCAATGAAACCAAGCAATTCCCAGTAATCGAAATTTTATTTCGACGAAAATTTACTTTACATTTTTATTGGCACCATAACTTTATTCTACAAGAACGAACGCGCGCTCTGTGCGCCCATTTACGTTCTTTTTAGATATTATATAATTTATTATAATTTATTTCTCTAATTTCTTAAAATTTATGTTAAACTTCGTGAAAATATTTTTAAATTCCAAGAAACCTTTGAAAACCTGTGAAATCTATTAAAATTTTCAGAAACTTCTTGAGATTTTTTTTAATTCAACGATAACAATTAAAATCCCGTTTTTATCCTTTAAAATCTATTAAAAGTATTAGAAATACCTTCAAATTCCATGAGACTCTTCAAAATCCGAGAAAAATATTTCAAATTCATAAATCTTCTGAAATCCACGTTAAAATTCATAAAAATCTCTTAAAATTCCCAGAAAAATGTTTGAAAATTTACGGTAAGATTTAAAATCTCTTTATATCTTTTATATCCCTTAAAAATATTACATAGAAATCTTATCAAATTCCATGAAATCCTTTAAAATTTACTCAAAATCATTTAACTATCAGAAAAATTGCTAGAAATCACTTAAAACTATTAGAAATCTCAGAAAATTCCATAAAATCCCTCGCGAATCTTCGAAATCTTTTAAAATATCTTAAAATTCCAGGATAACATTTAAAATTCCTTAAAACACAATAAAACTCTTACAAACCTTTTGAAATTCCCTAAATTTCACGAAAACCTTAGCAATCGCTGAAATTCTTTGAAAATCTCATACAATTCTACAAAACCGTTTTAAAATCCAGAAATCTCTTAAATTTCGTAAAAACCACTTAAACATCATCAAAGATGCACATAACAACATACAAAATCATTAATCTCTTGAAATCCACGTTAAAATTCATAAAAATCTCTAAAAATTCCTAGAAACATCTTGAAAGTCCCTAAATTTCACGAAAACCTTAGCAATCGTTGAAATTCTTTGAAAATCTCATACAATTCTACAAAACCGTTTTAATATCCTAAAAATCTCTTGAATTTCGTAAAAACCACTAAACATCATCAAAGATGCACATAACAACATACAAAATCATTAATCTCTTGAAATCCATGTTAAAATTCATAAAAATCTCTAAAAATTCCTAGAAACCTCTTGAAATTCCTTCAGACTTAAAATCCCTTAAAATCTCTTGAAATACTTTTATGTAAATTATTAGAAATCTTTGTAAATTCAACAAAATATTTTAAAAATCATAAAAAGCTTTTGAAATTCCTCAATAAAATTCCCTATAAAGTTTTAAATTTCCTTGTATAAATCCCACAAAATACATATTTTAAAAGTCATAAAAGTACCTTGAAGTCCGATTGAAATCTGATCAAAGTCGTGAAAGATTCTAAAAATTCCCAGAAACTTCTTGAAATTCTTTAAAATTCTACGATAACATTTAAAATCCCATTGCCTCCTATGAAATCGTTAATAATTCCATAAAATTCCGTTAACATTCCTAGATTTCCAATGTATTTCGAGTTTCGACTCGTGACAAAATGATTATTAACGAAACCAAATTCAAAATTTCAAATTCAATTCACGTGTGGAATATTTACGATTCAGCAAGTATCGATTGTCGAAAATCATTATCGATACTTACACGACGAATCAGGAGTGCGAAATAGGCGTTACGATATTTCGACTTCGACTCAATCATCTTTTTAGAATAGAACGTCTCAATTTCAGCGAAAAGTGTTATGAAAACTTGTATAATTGGCATATGTGAATATGCGGATAGAAGTTGTTATGCATTTATTATTATTTCAATGCTTCAAAGGTTCCAAGTTTAAACACCATTGAAAATCGAAGTTTAGAAATGCAAAGTAAACACAATAACCGATTATAGAAGATGAAAGACCATGAAAGGCATCATACAATGTAAAACTAATCCGCGTAATGACAAATGATGAATGGCAAGGCGTTTCAGGGTTACAATAGTACAAAAAAGGCATTGTGGTGATGATTCCCTGGTAACGAATAAGCGACTACTCGAACTAAACATCTCGAGTTACATCGAGTCAAACCAACATGACATGACATCCGTTTGGTTGGTAGTGTCGAGTCATGGTCGTGCGGCTGTAGATTATCGTAACAACCGTGCTGCGTAGTCATTCACACTCTGAAACACCCCCCATAATCATCCTGGATCGAACCTCAGAAACACCTTGCATCACTATCCACACGCAAAACCACTATTCGCTAATTAACATTCATCAGTGATGCTTCTCAGAAGAACTGGTCGGGCTACTTTGTTTTCCTAATTGTACTTGACAGACGTTTCTGCACATATAGTGCAAGATGTGTACAATATATTCACTTACACATAGACGAATTTGCCCCAAGGGAGAGCAATGATTATGTGAAGAGGCTATTTATTTCCTTGATTTTTAAAAATCCTAAGTGCTAACTGCGAAGCACGGAAGTTCGGAATTGAGGAAGTTAGAACGGGTCTGTGATAAGTTTATGCTAATTTTCAAATAAGTTACTGGAACTTGTTAGTTGCTAAGTTGAAAATGGTCTGGGATTTGCTAAAATTATTGAATTATTCTCTATACTTTTGAATTTTCAACATTTGTCATAAGATTGCTTGCCATTGGCATTAGAAAATTATCCAAGCACTACGCATAAACATAATAATATATAAAATTTTACGAAACTTGGAATAATTTGCATCTCTAGGAAAAAGCTTGCAGGAGTTGCAAAAATTTAAGAGGAAGTCAGATAACAGCTGATAGTTTTTTTTCTGCATCTAATGATTCAGTTTGGGACCTAAGCGAAATTTAATTGTAGAGGCTAGAAAACCGGAGGTGAGAAAAAAGTTTCTAAATAATGTTCCTCGCAGCTGTTCCCGAGACAAATTTCACGTCGTCTTGCCTAAAATTAAGGGCATGTGTTACTTATCAAATGTGCAAACGTATGAGTAAATTCAGATTTTACTCTGATGGTTTTTATTCCACAATTTTTACTTTAAAAAAAATAATCATGGTTCATAAAGGCGTAAGGAATGTGAACTTGAAAAAATCATCAAGCTGAATTTTTAAATTATAAAGGTGACATTAGTTTGACCAAAAAGTGTATATAAAAAGCAAGGAGGGAAGAAATGGAAAAAGGAAATGATCTCTGAAAATTGTTTCTGGAAATTGAAACGGGTAGTAATTTCCAGGTGTTGGGTATTTTTCTCGGTCGTTGGACACGATTAGGAAAAATAAAATGTCCTACATGGCATTCAAAATTAAATAAAGTAGTCTAAGCGCGGCAAAGTAATGACAGGTGCTACGAGGCGAGGTGCTAAAGACGTCTTCGGGCCGTCCGAGTAATTTTCACCGGTAATTTTCATTTTTATGAGATTGCCAATTCGACCTACGGCGCCGATCTCGATTCTTCAAAAGGAAAGAGGCGTGGCCATTGAACCGGATCGGGCTCAACCATAAAGGAGATAAACTCCAGAAATTTACGGAAGTCATATTTTTTAAAAATATTACAACGTGTAAAGAATTCCACACTGAAAATTTACAGTTCGATATTGTAAATTGCACAATTTCAATTTCTGAACGCTTCAAATCAAATGGAAAAGCAAATTGAAGAGTTAAATTGAAAAATGTTTAAAGTATACAAAAGTAGTGAGAATTATTTTTTCTATCTGAAAATTGTTCACTCATCATTTTTTAAATACAATATGGAGGGTCTTTAAAGTAAAATAAGAATGCAAAGAGTGTAATAAAAATGTGGTGGAAGAAGCCAAATTGATTTTTGATACGCGTTTATAAGAAATATATTTGTAAGATAGCGAACTGTGGTTCCGTGCATTACGATCAGATAGTGAAATTCTCTATTATTTTACGTAAGAACAGACCATCTCTCACTTAATGATGTTGGACCCTGTAATTTCCGCGGCTTTTAAATTGCTGACCAGTTTCGCGAGATGCTTAGAGGCAGGTGCTGAGGATTCGATTCTCTTTTATGTTGCACTTTGCGTTAAGAAGGGCGCGCTTCATAAACCTCAAAAGACTGCACTGAATGGCTCCTCTGTCTGCTTCAATAATTGATTTTATAAAGACGATATTCAATTTCTCCAGACACGAAATCAAATGGAACTTACTCTCGTATTTCATAATTCAATCACATTTTTACATAATCATTTCTTCAAATCTTCGGTGACTTACTAAAAAAATCCATTCAACTAAAATTTTTCAGTTTATCTATAACCAGTGCTATCTTTTCACAAAAGAAGTATAAATTTGTGAAAATGCACCTAGCAAATGATTTATATTTGGGAGCATGCGTCGGCGCGTGGCACCACAACGTGTCGGTAATAGTATTAATTCCCTGTTACACGACAGACCCTTCCTGGGACAAGTGATATCGTATATCCTCGTGCATTCCTATCTGAAATAAATACACACACAAACGCTAGCAGCAAAGGGAGATGAACAACCCCAGTAGAGAGATTGCGATTGTAGATTGGGGGTGGGATGTTAGCGTAACCCTGTAGCAGTGTAGCAGTGAGTCGTAGCTTGCGAAAGCAGGTCGGGGTGACAGGGCGCATCTCTTTCAGACAAATTGTTTGGGCCGAGTTAGTTAGTCGTGCCACAATGGAGTGGCACTTGCAACTTAGCCACGCCACGCTGCGACGCCTCCCTCGTTACATTACATTACATTTATCTCCGAACGGTTATCCGCTTGCAACCCTCGACCCCTCTTCACCCGGTTGCTCAGTTATCTCTATGGCAACACCGTAGCCGAAGCACGTGCCCTTCTCTCGTTCCCTTCGCGACTCAGACACTATAACACTGTCCCGTTACAGCATACGGAGAAACCGAGAAGATTCGAGGTGAATCGACTACTCACGCCACCAACGCGACACGTGACAACAAATTCGCAACACCCGCGATAGGGAGTCGCTGATGGGGATTGTATAGGGCTAGGGCTCTAATGGCTAATCGATTCCGGTTCATGAACCTTTCTCTGATTTAGAATCAGACACTTGATCAATCGTCTGGTGCATCGTTTTCAAAAAAGGCTGTGTATGTTATGTATGGTATGATTGGTATGTGTGGTAAGGTACTCTCCACTCCTTGATTTCGAATTGAAGATCCAGTAGTCCATCTTTAATGCCACCTAGGTCGACACGAGTTTAACAAGCGTCTAAGTCACGTGTGGATCAGGTTTCCTTGTTAGAAGAGATTAGGGATCATCAAGACCTGGCACTTTGTAGATCTCGAGCCGATAGTTTAGCTCGACAAGTCGATGACCTTCCCACCTGTCGCAGTTAATCGAACTCCCCACACTTGATGCTTAAGAAATTTTCCAAAAATTCTCTTAAGAACATTATGGTTTGCAAATAAAACGTCGATGTTCATGAATAATGTACAAAGCAACAACTCCTCAGTCGTTGCAAAACGACTCCTCCTCCTCCTCCTCCACCTCCTCCTCCTTACAAAAGCGACTTGATAGAGTTCATTCAACACCTCCATCAAATTAAAACTGACGAAGCGAGTGAGGATTTGGACAAATTACATCTTGTAATGGAGATCAGAAGGGCGAGACATAGAAACTGTTTGAAATCCGAGAATTGGTAGATGCTGTCGGGATAAGAAGCGAAGGAAGGTGAATATCTCACTCTCCCGTCGAAGAAGTCGTTGAAGACGACAGCCGTTCACGCTGGACTTCCGTTTTAGCTGGACACCCAAAATCAAGTAGCGACCGTTTTCACTTAAGTGGAGGCTACCGAATTGATGGGGCCATAAAGACTGCGAGAGAAGTATACTTCACGTCCACACAGAAATTATACACAAAAAGTCTTCTGCATTCTTCAAGAACACCAATCCTGTAATGACAAAATAATAACACCTTGACACGCAAGGTGACCGGCACTATGTACAATTTACATCATGAACCCTCCTTTTTCATGCAACCCATGTCGTCACTTAAACAGGTGTTCTTATTTGGATCCTCAATTCTTTATTGCCATTTTCTGTCAATACCTTTTTTTTCTTTGTTAGTTTGTTCTCCGAGTGAAGAGTGTAATATTGAAAAGTTCTATCTTATATTGGTTAATTATATCTCTGAATCTGGGTACAAGATGAGAAGCATGGTATGCATACACCGATCAATTGAGAATAGAAATTTCCCTTAGGGTTCCCTGGCGGAAGGTTCGGATAGAAAAAAATGTACCCTTTTGAATCAATTTCATTCCGGAATTTGTATCCGAAGCAAACAGTTTCATTCCGATCTAATCCGAAGTCCGACCAAAGATTCCTATCCTAATCAATCCGAGGTCGATCTAATTCGACCTAATCCGAGGTCTATCCTCGATTTCTATCCAACTGAATCCGAAGTCATCCAAAATTTCTATCCGACTGAATTCGAGGTTAAAGGAACACTGAGAAAAATGTCTGGTAGGAACAACAAAACTTTTGGTTGCTATAGAAACAACAAAAATTGTTTGGTTGTGCCAAACAAATCTTGGTTCTTTTAACAAAACTTTGGTTGGTTCAACAAAAGTTTTGTTGAAAAACCCAAGATTTGGTTGGCACAACTAAAAAATGTTTGTTGTTTCTATAGCAACCAAAAGTTTTCTTGTCCGTACCAGACAATTTTCTCAGTGAAAAATTTTAATCCGAATGAAACCGATCTAATCCGAAGTCAAAGAAAGGATTTTTATCCGAATGAATCAGGTCTAATCCGAGGTTTAAGGAAGGATTTCTATCCGAATGAATCAGATCTAATCCGAGATCAAAGCAAGGTTTCCAATCTAAAGTGAAGGTTGCTGTTCAGTAACATATTTGCACTTACATTTTTTTAAATATAAATTTTATTTTTAAGTGATTAGTCACAACTTTTTCGGATTCATTCGAATTGGAAAGGATAGAAAATAAGTTCGGATTGGTTTCGGATTCACTCGGATTAAAGCTACGAATTAGAAAGGATTGAAAGTAGTTCGGTTTGATTTCGGATTAATTAGAATTGAGGGCACGGATTGAAAAGGATTGAAAGGTAACTTCAGTTTAGAACCAGGGATAGAAAAGGATTAAAATTCGTTCGGATTGTTAGGGATTGGGATAATGGATTGAAAAGTGTGTACGGATTGAATATCGGATTAATTCAGAATGAAATTTTTGTTGGTTACGGATTGAAAAGAATTGAAAGTATTTCGGATTTTTCTCGGATTCATTCGGATTTGAAATCGGATTGAAAAGGATTAAAACTTTGTTCGGATTAGAATCGAATTCATTCGGATTCAACTTTGTAGAGACTGACGGTTTGGAAAGAATTAAATAGGATTAAAAAATCTTTTTTGACGAGGCTCGGATTCATTCGGATTGACCGTTCGGATTGAAGTGTGTCATTTGGATTGAAAAGGATTGAAACTTTGTTCGGATTAGAATCGAATTTATTCGGATTCAACTTTGTAGAGACTGACGGTTTGGAAAGAATTAAATAGGATTAAAAAATCTTTTTTGATGAGGCTCGGATTCATTCGGATTGACCGTTCGGATTGAAATGTGAGATCGGTTTAGTTTTGGATTCAATCGGATTAGACGTACGGATTGAAAAGTGTGCTCGGACTCATTCGGATTGAATTTGGAGTTGAGACACAGATTAAAAAGGATTAAAAACATCCTTCGGATTAAATCAGAATGAAACTGTTTGGTTCGGAAAAAAATTCCGGAATGATTCGGAAATTTTCGGATTGGTTTGGAATGAATTTCAATTCGAACCTTCCACCAGGGTTTCCTCTCGCTCTCATTACGGATTGGGGATCTTACATATACATATAGAGGTATTCTCATGAGAGTTTCTGAGACAGAAGCAGAAAATGGAGTAGGAGGAGAGAATGTAATCAGTTATGGGACAATAAATCCTCTGAAGAGGGTTGCAAATGTACTCTATTTCCTCTATTGATGAAGAGTTAGGAAAGAGGGAATCATCCATGAACGATGAAGAATCACTATCATCAACTATATCGTAATTCATTTCATCTGATTGATGGATTCTTTACAGTCCATGCCACTTGTCGAAAACGCTCCGAACTTTTTGAACTACTCAATACAAATATTCTCGACAACTGACGATGGAATAAGGATATATGTTGTACATTTTCTGTTCTTCGTCAGTTCTAATAGTTTCTAATCGTCTTTTGCCAACAGAAGTCTATCGGGAACGAGATTCCTGTGGGAATAGTTGGAGGAAAGATAGTGCGTGTCCGAAGTTGAAGCGGATGGGGCGAGCCGTAGCGTTAATACGAGAGTTAAACACAGATTATCGTGTGGCATGGTATCTGGGTGTCGTGTCACCCTCTCCCCGTTAGTTCGTCTCGCTCATTCTCTTTGTAAAGGGATTGTGCGAAGCGTTGAGAATACTGCTGGTACCGACGATGGTTACGTACCGTGTCCGTTGTTCCGCTATCGGAGAATCAACGCGCATCACGCAACGCTAATTTGTCTTCGATTGCCCCGTCGGGGGTTTATGGCGTGGGAGATCTGCCTCTCTTTCTCCTTTTCTCCCGCATTCTTTCATCCTCTTTCTCTGACTCAGTCTTTCCTCTTAGCAATCCTTCTCAATTCCCCCCTCTGATCCATGGTACAATACACTCAGAAAATGTTTGTAAAAACTAAATCCACTGGGACTTTTCAATACACAGTCTAGATATTTGGCGTTTTCTATTCTTTCAAGTACATTTTGTCATTTTTCAGCTTTATCTTGTATATATGCTTCTTGAGTGTTCGCTTTCTATATCTTCTTCACCTTCTTCTTAACCCATGACGATCGATCTGGTATCACCATCTCTTATGATATCTCCACCTCCATTTCATCCTATCTCTTTCTTCTCGCTGCATCATCTCTGCACTTCTCTCGCTCAAAATAAGAACTCCCCCGGGCTGGTATGGCAGATCCAGTAGGGTCGAATATCACGGGTCATCATACGCCGCGTCTCGTAATGACCGCGTGCGCCGTAAATAACGTTTGTTTCAATGTTAATCTGTGCATCCGATCAAATCTAATAACTACGAGAGGCGACGCGGAGAAACGCCGATGGCAATCACCAAAGCCGGACCCGCAGGCTTTGATAAGCCATCCGACTTGATTGAGAACGAATCCAGAGTGCGGAAGAGACTTATTACTGTGAGAAATGAACTGGATATTTTTGAATGGAAGGTACTATCAATGGCATATTTTCTCAAATTGGATTTATTAATGTTCACCTAAATTCAGTCTTTGAACCAACATTTTTGAAGATGCTATTTCATTTTGGTACTTTAAGTTATCTCTTTTGCCATTGCATTGTTCAGTTAGGTCTTATTTACATCTCATCAGTATATCATACATCTTTATGGACAGCATCTTCTATTTCTAAATGATATCTTTCTACATCTTCTTTCTAAATCCGTATTAGAAATCCATATTCTTACATTGGTCTTGATATTGATACATTTGTCTTCTAGACCTCTTCACAGAAATATGAGGGATAAAGTTTACATCGATTTCAGGGTAAAGATTCGCTGCAACAAAAATTAACCTTTTCGAATATAAACTTGACACTAAAAGAAGATAATTTTGTGTTTTTAAACTGTCTCGGGATAATTTTTCAGTGAAAAGCGTCGTCTATGCAATTGGCAACAGTGAGAAAAACAACAAAGTATGGATAAAGTGGGTCGGAATATCAAGACATAAAATTTTCAAAAGCGTTGTACCTACTTCAATTTCATTAAAAAAATAATTTTACTTATTTCGGACTAATAAAAACATCACAGAAAAAACAAGGAGTGAAAGTGTTTACAGCTGAAATCAGTTTTAGGCTGAATTTCAGTCTTAAGTCAGTTTTTAGTCTTGTTTTAAGACTAAGAAATTTAAAAGTAAGACTTCTTAGTCTTAAAACAAGACTAAAAACCGACTCAAAACTGAAATTCAGCCTAAAAACTGATTTCCGCTATAAACACTTTCGGTCCTTGTTTTTTAAGAAAAATAAAAGAATTTTCAACACAAAAAAAAACAAGGACTGAAAGTGTTTACAGCTGAAATCAGTTTTTAGGCTGAATTTCAGTCTTGAGTCGGTTTCTAGTCTTGTTTTACGACTAAGAAATTTAAAAACAAGACTTCTTACTCTTAAAATAAGACTACAGCCGAAATCAGTTTTTAGGCTGAATTTCAGTCTTACGTCAGTTTTATGACTAAGAAATCTAAAAAAAACAAGACTTCTTAGTCTTAAACCAAGACTAAAAACTCACTTAAGACTGAAATTCAGCTTAAAAACTGATTTTAGCTGTAAACACTTTCAGCCCTTGTTTTTTAAGAAAAATAAAAGAATTTTCAACACAAAAAAACAAGGACTGAAAGTGTTTATAGCTGAAATCAGTTTTTAGGCTGAATTTCAGTCTTAAGTCGGTTTTTAGTCTTGTTTTACGACTAAGAAATCTAAAAACAAGACTTCTTAGTCTTAAAATAAAACTACAGCTGAAATCAGCTTTTAGGCTGAATTTCAGTCTTAAGTCAGTTTTAAGACTAAGAAATCTAAAAACAAGACTTCTTAGTCTTAAACCAAGACTAAAAACTCACTTAAGACTGAAATTCATCTTAAAAACTGATTTCAGCTGTAAACACTTTCAGTCCTTGTTTTTTCTGTGATATTTTTCGTTACTGATAATTAGGAACTTGACACCTGTAGAAGAATCGCCATATTCACTGATCTTCTTGACCATAGAACAAGATGAGAATTCTCATCTTGTTCTATTGCTCGTCTCGTTTGTTCTTCTGTCTTGTTGCTATAGCTATTTAAGCTTGAACCATTTGATAACTATTGATACCATTTGATAACACTGTAGTTTATCCATATTGACCTTATATCAATATTGCTGCTACTGCATGTAGGTTGACACCTCCATCATAATTCTGTACTCATATTTCTTCAACTCGTCCTTTTTCTGTCTTTCTTTTATTCTCTTATCTCTGACGCACTTGGTTGTCTCTTAGAAGAAACAAATGTCCCAATAACCTTTTTTGTGTTTCAAACAAGAAAATAACATCCAATAAAACTCGAATAAAAAATCAGTGATTGAAGGCTGAGTGACTCGATTCGAGGAATTAGGCTGTAGCATGCAAGGTTATCTGTGTTCCATGCGGTAGGCAATTGTGAGGATCGCCGTCGGTCGTTGTTCAATCGGGCGGTCAAAGAGATACGTGAAAGGGACATTGGTCGTCGATTAGCAGAAGGAATGAAAAAAGCAGGGGTCAGAGTCAGAGGATCCCCAAGAGACAGCACGAGACTCAAAGTACCTTACGGTATAGGCTACAGTCCAATGAATATAGCATATCCTACCATCAGTATAGTATAAAGCACTATACGGACAAATACCCATAAAGTTTTTGTATTGGTTCGCGGGAGTCTCGCACCAATCTGTGTACTCGAATACAGCTTCGTGTATCGGCAAAGAAAAGAGAGGAAGAGAAGGAAGGAGAAGAGTGAACGGGCGGATGTGTCTGAGGTAATTGAGGCTAGGGGTCATCCGGGTCGCAAGAGTCACGAGTCACGAGCGAGCGGCTGCGAACAATGCTACAGGGCCCTTCTCCCTCTTTCCTTTCGATCTTTCCTTCGTACTTTCCTCTTCCTTCTTCGCTTCCTCATATTGCAACTGGATATTGGATCATATGGTCTTTTGGATTTCAAAGTCTGGGTCTAAGTTCATGTTTCGAGAATGGAAAGGTAGCTATAGGAAGACAAACAAATTAAAAGAGGCACACGGAGAAAAATGGATATTCAAACTCAATATCTTGGATACTGAACTATGGGACAGCCATCTAAAGATACTCAGATTATGTATCTGGATATTCAGCTTCAATATCTAGATACTCAAATAGCGTGATTGAGTATCAAAGATATTGAGTATATATGACAGCTATCTAAGATACTCAACAGGATGAATATCTTTTTTTGACTATCTAGATATTAAGTTTGAATATCCATTTTTCTCCGTGCAGATGATTAGAGTGAAAGAGGCTTGCAGCAGCCTTAGAGTTATTACTAATTGCAAGGTGGATGCTGCAATACATAAGGAAAGAGAAAAGATGAGGAAAAGAAGGTCGAGCGGATGAGTGATACAAGAACTGAATAAAGTAATGAAAGGTTGAAAATTCGTCTTCTAGAGTTGATGTACACATTGATGTTTCTGGGTTGGTGCTGTGGTGAGTAGAAGTAGACTATCCAGAAATAAGTAAAAAGCTGAGTAAAAGGAAACCTTTGACAGAAGGAACTGGGGCGTCCTTCTAAGATAATTACTCCTCACAAGGCGAGGCAAATCGAGCGTCTACGCCTTTACCTGTAATTTACGTACCGGTCCAGATATCTCTTGTTCCGTCCAACTCAATTCCACTTCGGGTTCAACGCCTAATTACTCTTTACTCTTGCCAGCGAAGAAATCCTGAAAGCCTTTCAAATTACACAACTCCTCGAGGACACAACAATCCATGCTAATTTATTGCGACAGGAAATTTCATTTGATCACTTGCATTATGTAGGATTGAAGCCTCATCTCGAATAAGATAAATGTGAACAATGATTGTCAATTTTTCTGAATCTGTTATTGACAAATTGCAGAATTTGTACTGTTGATGCAAGTGATACGTGCGATTTTGCAATTAACATATTGATGAAAGGTTTTTTTTTAATTCTCTTGAAAGATTTTGTCACTCCTTTTTGGACGAGGAACAATGTAAGATTGCAAGGTATATAAGGTCGTAAATAAAGCAAGACTCGTTTCTGCCTGTCATTGCGTTTGTGTACCACTTTGAAATCGACTCGTATCTTCCTTTGAGATCTGAATTATTGTGTTCCTGCTAGTTGCGTGCCGACACCTACGTGCACCTTGAACGTTGGCTCATTGTCTTTGCGACAGGTCAATTGCTGCATTTCCTGACAGTTAATGATCTGCCAAGTGTGGCGAACAATATACTCTGCCTCAGACTAGACTCTTTATTTATTTGCTACAAGAATCAGGAATTTCTACCAAATAATCAAATGAAAATTATTGCAGTAAACCATTCTGGAAGAACATTACATGTAGGAAATCATTATTCTCATGGAAGAGACTTGACCTCTTTCTCAATCTCTAATTAATTGAAACAAAGGGTGCAATTGCAATCAAAGTATCCGAAGGAACTGGCATCCTGGGAAGGATATCGTGAGCTCAAGGAAGCGTGGCCGTGGGCCATTCCTATTACTTATCCTAACGTGGCGTGGAAGACTTTAAACTACAGTCTTGTAGAGGAAGCGGGAAGAAGCTAAAGCGAGAGAATAAATAAGCAGCTTCCTCTCCAGGGCTAATTCGCGGCAATTGAATACGTTTAGCCCTGACTAAATGAAAATCAGAGACGAAGGCATCAGTCACGGTTTCGCCAACTCGCTGACACCCTGTCTGTCTGTCTGTCTGTCTGTCTGTCTGTCTGTCTTTCGTTTTTAGCCAGGAGGGAGAACATTGATTCTGGCAGAAGTCAAAATCTGCGGATCTTCGCAATTAGCTTCACTATACACTTCATTCATACTGACGTTACACCCATACAATGAAAATAGGCCTTAAGATATAAATCATGTCAAGTTAGAGTGCATTTATAGACAAATTTATCAGGGAATATATATAACCACTCTGTTTTCTAATCAGTGGATAGTTTTAACAATTTAAATTTGTCCACATTTGTCTTATTATTAATCAAAGATTCAAATTTCGCGCTTCCTACTGCGCACCGCCAGATGGTGCTGTGATTGACTTCTCTCACAAGTGCACTATGAAATTTTATTTAAAACAACGTTATTGGTTTGCTTTTACTATTTAAGTATATTTTATTCACAGAAAAAACAAGGACTGAAAGTGTTTACAGCTGAAAACAGTTTTGAGGCTGAATTTCAGTCTTAAGTCGGTTTTTAGTTTTCTTTTAAGACTAAGAAATCTAAAAACAAGACTTCTTAGTCTTAAAACAAGACTAAAAACTGACTTAAGACTGAAATTCAGCTTAAAAACTGATTTTAGCTGTAAACACTTGTTTTTTAAGAAAAATAAAAGAATTTTCAACACAAAAAAACAAGGACCGAAAGTGTTTATAGCGGAAATCAGTTTTTAGGCTGAATTTCAGTCTTGAGTCGGTTTTTAGTCTTGTTTTAAGACTAAGAAGTCTTACTTTTAAATTTCTTAGTCTTAAAACAAGACTACAGCTGAAATCAGTTTTTAGGCTGAATTTCAGTCTTAAGTCAGTTTTAAGACTAAGAAATCTAAAAACAAGACTTCTTAGTCTTAAAACAAGATTAAAAACTGACTTGAGACTGAACTTCAGCCTAAAAATTGATTTTAGCTATAAACACTGTCAGTCCTTGTTTTTTAAGAAAAATAAAAGAATTTTCAACACAAAAAAACAAGGACTGAAAGTGTTTATAGCTGAAATCAGTTTTTGGGCTGAATTTCAGTCTTGAGTCGGTTTTTAGTCTTGTTTTAAGACTCAGAAATCTTACTTTTAAATTTCTTAGTCTTGAAACAAGACTACAGCTGAAATCAGTTTTTAGGCTGAATTTCAGTCTTAAGTTAGTTTTTAGTCTTGTTTTAAGACTAAGAAGTCTTAAAACAAGACTAAAAACCGACTTAAGACTGAAATTCAGCCCAAAAACTGATTTCAGCTATAAACACTTTCAGTCCTTGTTTTTTTGTGTTGAAAATTCTTTTATTTTTCTTAAAAAACAAGAACTGAAAGTGTTTACAGCTGAAATCAGTTTTTAGGCTGAATTTCAGTCTTGAGTCGGTTTTTAGTCTTGTTTTAAGACTAAGAAATCTAAAAACAAGACTTCTTAGTCTTAAAACAAGACTAAAAACTGACTTAAGACTGAAATTCAGGTTAAAAACTGATTTCAGCTGTAAACACTTTCAGTCCTTGTTTTTTCTGTGTTGAAAATTCTTTTATTTTTCTTATTGAGAACTACCCATACAGAAATTGCCTTATTTATCCACATTTTCAAAATGAGGTTTTGACGAGGCCCTGATGGAGATTAATCATTTCAATAAGCATATTTTAAGATAATTAGACATTTATGGGACTCTACAAACTGATTTTATATGAATAGATGCTATATAGGAATCCCCTCTCTTAAATGGAGGCTCATACAAGGTTAAGAGGGGGTTCGCTAAAAAAATGACGAAAGGCTTCTTGATGGAGTAAGTGGAGTGTAGGTATATGTATCATTCTTGAGGATCCGGTAAGATTCTGAGACGCGGCTTTGCTCCGCACGTTCGCTTGGCACAATAGGATCAATATCCCGTGGGGGGATAAACACCATAATCCCTCGGCATCTGTAGGCCACCTGCAGTCGAGCGTTTCGTCACAGCGACCGCACGTTTTACCCTCTGGATGTCATCTCAGAGAGAACTACCGCCGGAAAATTCCAAATATTTAGACAAGGCAGGGTGATGCCCATTGTCAACTGATCGGCTTTCGGGCTTGTAATGCGGGATCAAAATTTGCGGCTTGGTTCTTTTTTTTTTTGACTTTCTTCGGTGTTCGATTCACGTTGTCACAAATCTATTGTTGGGACATCTCTCCTGTTAGATGAGTTGAAAACCCGATTTTCTCGGCATGAAAATAGGAGATTTAAGAGGTGTTGGGAGAAAGCGAAGATATTGAAATATTTCCTTTGGAGAAATATTTACTTGAGGTGAGAGTTTCTTTAATTTTGTAAGTGGGATTTTCAATAATCTGTACAAATTGATTGGTCTAAAATATTATTGAAACAAATTGAATAAGATGACAGACACCCAGTCTTTTTTATTCGGAATCTGATCTTATCTGAAGATCTACAACCCGCAAGTTTCTAACGCGAAATAATATTTCCGAAGTCGGAAGAGATTATATAAGTTTTGTTTGAAACTTACATAAGGCACCCGCATGAGGGTGCCGTTTTCTCAATCTGTATGAAAGAATCATTCTTGATTTTTGACAGGTCAGTAGATCGAGGAGACATTCATTGACCACAAATCCGTCCATCTCTGATCGATCTGTGGGTATTGCGTGGACTTTACAATCTCACAAAAGATTCAAATAATGTCGAAAAAAACCAAAGATCAAGTTCAACGTGTGACTGTCGAAATTGACTTGAAAGGCGTGGAAACCAAAATCGGCTAAATGACAATGAACTATTCTTAGTGAGATTTCCAAATATTTTCACAGCCACGCAATCCCACTGGTACTATCCCCTAACTTCCCTAAAGCGAGTGACTGACAATTCTGAGTCCTGGATTACATCCTATTTTTTCCATTCACTACACCAAATCCTTTCATTCTTTTCAAGAACTCGTCAACTTCTGTCCAAAGTGTTCTTTTGAATATTGACCGACTTTTCAAGTCCCGAAACAGAAATACGAGATATTATAATATATTATGTACAAATTCATTGTTGAGAATCTAGATTAATTCTTAATACAGGAAACGTGATAAATGCTATAATTCTAAATTTGGCTCTTTGACAGAAGGCATTATTAATTATACATTAAATACTTAAGCATGTGGAGAACCTAGAATATAAAATAATAGCTTGCACTTAATCAATGAATTCAATTCCAGAGGTTAATCGAGATATTTCAAAGGTTCTACTGAATTTTAATTTGAATGTCAATCAAATTGAATTGAATATTTTAGAAAATGGTGCATTATTTGTAAGTAGAATTTTATTGAGCCTGAGAAAGTCGAGTGTAAACACCCAAATGGAGTGCCTTTGTGATCGGATTAGAGGATTTGAAGTACTGAAAAATACACATAATTTTAGCTGTGATCGATGTAGAAGAAGTCAACATAAGTGGACATGTCTGGACCATGAAAAATCTCCTTGAATGGATATGATCGATCATCGGGTCTTTTGGATTACGTTAAACCATCTTCAGTCTCATCAAGAGGTCTCTCAGCAGGCAGCAAGTTTTGAAGAGACGCATCTATCTAACGCAAGATTCGATTCTAAGAAGGGATTTTTTATAAAAGCAGTTCGAACTAGGTAGGAAGAGATTTATATTTAAAAAGTATTTCAATAACTCTGAATATAACTGAAATCATGATATATTCAAAAAAATTTAATACAATTTTCAGTTTTTCATTATAACTTTCCTATATCTACACTGAGAAAATCTATGTTAGAAAAATTACTAATATCGATAACAAGTAGGGGCAAAATCCCAAAATTGAGACATTTTACAGAAAATAATAAATTTTACTATTTTAATCACAGAAAAAACAAAGACTGAAAGTGTTTACAGCTTAAATCAGTTGTTAGGCTGAATTTCAGTCTTAAGTCAGTTTTTAGTCTTGTTTTAAGACTAAGAAATCTAAAAACAAGACTTCTTAGTCTTAAAACAAGACTTAAAACTGACTTGAGACTGAAATTCAGCCTAAAAATTGATTTCAGCTGTAAAGACTTTCAGTCCTTGTTTTTTAAGAAAAATAAAAGAATTTTCAACACAAAAAAACAAGGACCGAAAGTGTTTATAGCTGAAATCAGTTTTTAGGCTGAATTTCAGTCTTAAGTCGGTTTTTAGTCTTGTTTTAAGACTAAGAAATCTAAAAACAAGACTTCTTAGTCTTAAAATAAGACTACAGCCGAAATCAGTTTTTAGGCTGAATTTCAGTCTTATGTCAGTTTTAAGACTAAGAAATCTAAAAACAAGACTTCTTAGTCTTAAAACAAGATTAAAAACTGACTTAAGACTGAAATTCAGCCTAAAAGCTGATTTAAGTTGTAAACACTTTCAGTCCTTGTTTTCTCTGTGATAGTAATTTTTACTATTTAAATAGTATTTTTTCCTATTTTAATTGGTGAAAAATCTACTGGAAATCAGTGAATTTTCACTAATTAAAATCGTGAGAAAAGAGTCACTGAAAATCAGTGGAATTTGAATGATTCAATTTTAGAGAGTAAAAAAGTGATTATTAAAAAAGATAACTCGGAAATATTTCAAATATTCAGTTATCTAGAGCCTTAATTGGGTCGTGTTCTTTGATTATTGCCTGAGGCTGGGTTTCATTGGGACGTACGGGATAAAGTGCTGTGGAATTAGATTTGTGGCATAGAGAGGCGAAATATTATAGTAAGGCCCAACTAGCACAATCCATTGAAATTCAACACTCGATATTTGATTGGATATCGAGGAGTTGATTTTTCTCAGCTGTAAATCGAGATTAGTGACGCGCGGTAGGTCGTGCACGCGAACGAATGAATGAATAGAGTAACTATCTGAGTGACTTGAGCCGTAGGGTCGGGTTTCGCCCTTCGGAAAGGTTCTGGGACCTACAACCCTCTATATACGTTGGGTGGCATAGAAACATACTTCTTGACTTACATATATCTCAAATATCGCCCATTTCCGATCTAACGAGAGCTTCTTTTCTTTATAAACCTCTTTTACTTTCTTTTTACATTCTCATCAGAGAGAATGTATTATATTTATGTATAATTTGACCACCTCATTTTTTGTTAAATCTTCACGTTTTGTGACCCCCTGAACCTGAAAAACATGGTTTTACCAATGTGTCCGTCTGGCTGTGTGTGTGTGTGTGTGTGTAGATTTTTAGCTTTCGTTCACGATTACTTTCGAAGGAATTAACTTAATTAACTTAATAATTCTCTTTATTATTATATTTATAATAATTAAAATTTCATCAAATAAATTTATTAATCTAAACATTGAAAACCAAATAATTGAAATTATTTGAACAATTTTACGTATATATGTATTAATTATTTTAGTAATCCCTTCCCTAAAAATTTTATATCTTTCTGATGAAATATATTCACCTATTATTTCCATTAAATGTATTGGAAATCAATGATATTGAAAATATGAATATTCAGATTTTAAAAATTTCAACTTTGAATCTTTTATAAATAAAAATCTTAATTTTAATTCATTTCGATTATTAGATGTTGATAGTAATTTAATTTTACCTATAAATATACAAATTCGATTATTAATTAGATCATTTGACGTTATTCATTCCTTTACAATTCCTTCTATAGGTATTAAAATTGTTGGTATTCCCGGACGAATCAATCAATTAAATCTTTTTATAAATAATAATTAGATAAGAAAATAATAATTAAAAATCATTTGTCTCTGATGAGAATGTGTGCTCACAAGGCACCCCTAGTTTATTCAATCTGTATGTTGTCAACACTTATCGACAAAAAATTGAGTTGAATTTGCAGACGTCTAGTTTGATGACAGCAAAATAATAATTACTAAATTTTGTTCTTATTGATCATAATTGCAGAATCTTTTATTCAAGAATTCAATAGACTTATATTTTCTACCAAGACTTTTATGAGAATGAAACAACATAACTTTCTTTGTGTACGGATGTTGTAATAATTAAACCCCTGGTATGTGAATTGGGTGATTTATTTGAATGCAATGAAAACCCAGGTACGATATACGTGTTATTTAAGAATCTTTATTGCGCTTTTCAATGCGGCACTGCTCGCATTGAAATGAGATCCAATCGGTTCCGATGCTTGGTGATTATTTGTGTTTGACACCTTCAAGATTTGCGACTCCCAGACGACTAAATATGGGTCGCTATTTCATATTCGTTTACAAAAAGAAAAAATGGGCGCAATACAAAAATTATTATTTCGTAAAATCAATAAATGACGAGAAAGTTCTATATACAGGTTTTGCAATGGACTCAAAATGAAATTTTTGGAGTCCATTGGAGTTGGAGGCGCGTTCGATTTCGACTTTTTTTTCATCTACTCTAATATGGGTTAATCTATGGCGCGCGCCTAGGCGCATTATTTATAAAAGCTTCACAGGTGCCAACAAGTCGATTATCAGATCTGATCCGATCCGATCGAACATTTAGATTGTGCGAGCGAATCAGCGCGCTGGAGAGGCCCTTTCGTGGGCGACCTCTAGCTCGTTTGTATCGAGTATTTGAAGCCGCTAATTGGGCCCTTGCGCGCCAACTCGGCTCCAACGATATTCGACGATTAGCTCATAAAACGCTCGAAATGGGATTTCTATTGGGCGTTATATTCGGTGGCAAAGTGTCGCGGTGAAACTGCAAAATGCTCTTGGGAACGATCCTTGCTTCTCTATAATGTTTCGCAAACTATATTTGTGTAATAATTCTATTTATTTTACTCTGCCTCGAATAGATTTCAGAAATTTCCAACAAAATTCATCCTGTGCGGCTTATTCCATACAATTTATGAACACACGACTGATAATTTATCAGTTGTGAATATGAAGTCCTTGTATAAAAATGTGTATATACGATAAATATGAAAAATTCTTTAAATCACTTGAAATCTCTCAAAATATCTTTATATTAAAATCACTTAAAAGCTTATGAAAGCTTTTGAAAAGCATTAAGTTCTTCGAAATTCTTTTAAAATCTTTGAGAATTCTTTACTACTCTCTAAATCTGAATCAGTGAAAAGTTACTGATTCATTCAGTGAACAAAATTCACTGATTGAATCAGTACAAAGGGATAATGTGGACCGATAGTTGGCAGCACTTGTACACCTTTTATGAATTCAAAATTTCTATAATTACTAAAATTACAGATTGAAATTGGAACTTGATTTCCAAAAATAATAAGTATAATAAAAATAATCAGTGACTAATTACTGAATTGATCAGTGCAAAGTCTCAAATTACTGATTCATCAGTGAAATATTTAATCACTAATTAAATCAGTGAAATTTTCACTGATTCAAATTTAAAGAGTAACATTTCAAATTTCTTAAAGTCACTTCAAATCTCCCATTTGAAATCTTTTGAAAATTTTTTGAAATTCTTAATCATTAAGATTAGTTACAATTACTACCCCTTTTTACACTAGGAAATGATATATTTTTTAAACTAACTAGTTAATTAATCCCGAATGGTTCTTTAGTCTTGACTGGGTGTCGACCAGTTTTCTCTGTGTGTGGTTCTTCACTGTTAAAAAAAAACTGATCAAAATTTAATATACTCTGAGTAAAGTAATTTGCATATACCGTAAATGGAATTTAATATACCATTATTATTTAATATACCATTAATATACTTTCCATTAACATTAATATTATAAATATTATATAATATAAAATATTATAATATACCCTTATATGAATTTTAATATGGATTTATATTAATTCTAAAACATATGGTAATGTATTAAATTTAAATTACGGTATATGCAAATGACTTTACAAAATGTACATTAAAAGTATATTAATTTTGCAAACATTTTTAACAGTGTTGTCAGCTTCCACAAAAAAGATCACTAGCGCTGACCAGAACCTCATCAGAACCCAATCAAAATTTCTACACCGGAATTAGTCTCTTACACTGAGAAAAATGTTTGGTGCGCACAACAAAACTTTTTGTTGATATAGAAACAACAAAAATTGTTTGGTTGTGCCAACCGAATCTTGGTTCATTCAACAAATTTTTTGTTGAACCAAGAAAATTCATTTGAACCAACAAAATCTCAGTTTTGGTTGAATTAACAAAGCTTTGGTTGGTTCAACAAAAATTTGGTTGGCACAACCAAAAATCTTTGTTGCTTCTATAGCAACAAAATCTTTTGTTGTCCGCACCAAACATTTTTCTCAGTGTAGAAAAATAAATGCAATTTAAACGTGAAAAGTCCTATTGACTTTAAACGAGCTGATAATTCAAAAGGCATCGCTTTTATTCACATTTCGCGAAGACAGTAAAAAAATCGTCTGTCGCCCGCGTGAGTGGATCTTTCATAAAATTTATGGGAAACGTGAGGTAAATGCGTTCGAGGATCTAAAAAATACATCTAACTGCGCGAATCTAGTCGGTATGGCGAGAGAAATAAATTCGCCGGGAATAAAATGGCGGTCTGGCGATAGGACGGGTATCGATTGAGTCTCGAAACCGCGCGAGCGTACACTTAAGTATATATACGTATAAACGTGTATCCACAAATATACACTTATGTATTCTGTGTATGTGAATATATACATGTTTGACCGTATATATATACACATATACACAAAGTGTAGACATTTTTAGGTGTAAATATGAGAAGTATGTTTGTGTGCGTGGTGTGATGGCACCCGCGTGGAAACTTTGCTTATATACCGACATGGGCTAGACTATATTTGAGCACGCATTAATTGATTGAATTAATTTACCAAACGCACGCATCTACAAATTTTGCCGAGGCTTAAAGCAATTTCACGCAAATTCGAAATTCAAAAAATGCGTGGATCTCCGTGAAAAATGCATTACTTTAAAAGTTTAAAGTATACTTTGTTTTATATAGAATTTATATGTATATATATATACCTAGAGGAAAGTCATACAATTTTATATTTATGATCACGCGATAATTGGCCCATTAGCATAAAGACTATCATCACGCTAACATAACGTCAATTTACTACTACATGACTAAGAAAATATTGATATAATCTTGATTCCATACACTTGAAACCATACTTTATTTACTTTATTAATTACACTAGCCATGTCAGCACATTTTTTGCCTAAGGAATTATTTTCTGCTCGATACGCTCCGGCTGTCTTCCAGGCAGGTCCACCGGTTTACTAATTAACCGAATAAGGATAACAACACTCAGATGGGCAAATTCAATTAACTAAATTGTTGCAGAGAAGATACATTTATGCATTTCGAAAGGAATTGCACATTTCCACGAAGGTTTCATTAGAGATGAAATTAAAGCGGGTAGTAATTGACCTCATTGCAAGTAGAGTGCTAATCGGGTACAATTAGGGAAACTATACATAGTTTCTTTAGATTTTAGACGGGGGTTATCAGGGCTCTAATAGGGTTGCCCTATTTATAATTGGGACTTGCTTCTATTATGAAAGAAAACATCACCAAGAAGATAATAATGCAAAAAGTGTCTAAAAATTCCATTCGCTAATTCTCTGCGAGTGTCCCGAAGGGCAAGATCAGCGTGGCGAAAAAGCGCGAGCATCCAGAGTGAATTGGTGGCGTTTTAATGTGAAATGAAGGCATTATAAACCCATTAGAGGCGCATACACGCGGTGGTTGCGTGCAAAATGTGCATCGCGGCTCTCTTTATTTGAATACACAAAACATTAACGGCTGTTTCTGCGCGGTTCTTTCCCCCCTGTCTCCCTCCGTCTCATTTATTTATTCCCTCTGAGAATTTCTCTCTTCCTCTCTCCCGCTATTCCCTTCTTTCTCTCTTCGTCCCTTCCCACATTTTTCCGCGGCAAGCCGCGTCAAGCCTAATAACAACTTGGTTAACTGATGCGCTGCTCGATGCTCATCCAGCGTGTCTGTTAAATCGTTAATTACCCTAAGAGAGGACGCTAGAGGAAAGGGGGAGAGGGTCAGAAAAGATAGAGAGAGAAAAGACTTTATGCTATGGAAGAGCGATTGAGGCTTCTTCTTGCAGGCCGCCAACCGATGTTGAACGCGAAACGCCCACTTCCGCTGATGCGAGAAAGGTTCGCTTCGCAACACTTTATTCCATCACCTTCCAAGCTCTCCTCGCGATTGCTTGTATTGGCTAATTTGTTGTAATGACCAATAGTCTTCAAGTCCCTCAAATTACGTGAAATGATGAATTTGTTAGTGCCCGATGAAATGCACCGAGTAGATGTGTGTAATAATTAGATAAAAGGTGAATTTACATCAAAATTATTCGAAATTCAAATTACAAAACAGAGTCGAAAGAAATTGTTAGCTTAAAAAGTAATGCTATATCTGAGCACGCTACCATCCGAGCCACACCAGTGTCGGATTAAAGGGGGGCCTAGTATGTAATTCCTTAAAATCATTTTTAAAATTTTGAAATCGTTTAACATATGTTGAAATCCTTTGAAATGCCTTATTGAAAACCCTTAAAACGTTTTAAAATTCTTTAAAATCCTTTTAAATCCTATAAAATCTTTAAACCCTCTTGAAATCCCTTAAAGTCCCCAAAAATGTCCTCAGTGCCGTAATGATAAATTTTGACGCCCTGAGAAAAAACAGATCATTGCGCCGTTTATACATCCCCCCCCCCCAAACTCTTCACGTAAAAAAAATCAGGCTTAATTTAAACTTTGATTTTAATTTCATGGTCAAACTTATAAATACAATAAAAAAACTAATTAAATAAATACAATTTTGAGTAATTTTAAGTAATTTTAAGTAATTTTAAGAAATATCCATTGATTTTGCGAAATTTCAAGGTTGTTGAATTTTAAGGAATTTTATGGAACATCAAGGAATATCAAGGAGTGTTAAATGATTTTACAAGATTTAAAAATAGTTGCACAAGATTTGGAAAGATGTTAAACGCGTTTAAGATATTGTATGGAGATTAAGTATAAGTTTAAAGGCTTTTAAGAATTCCAAGGAATTTTTGCGGGATTTCATGGAATTTTAAATACTTTTAAGATATTTTACAAAATATATTAACATATTTTGAAGACTTTCAAGAGATTTCATGACATTTCATAGAATTTTTAATAATTTTAAGGGATTTTACGATATTTTAGGGATATTTAGTAATTGTAAGGACTTTTAAGGAATTCAAGGGATTTTACGAAAATTCACTGAATTTTCAAAAATTTTAAGTGGTTTAATCAGATTTCATGGAGCTTTAGTAATTTTAAGAAATATCAATTTATTTTGCGAAATTTAGAGGAATTTCATAAGATTTCCAAGAATTTTTAATAATTTTAAGGGAATTTTAAAGGAGTTTCACCAGATTTTCGAAATATTTTTAAGGCATTTTAAGAGATTTCATGACAATTCATGGGATTTCTGATAATTTTATGGGATATTACGATATTTTATGGGATATTTAGTAATTTTTAGGACTATTAAGGAATTCAAGGGATTTTAGGAAAATTCACGGAATTTTCAGAAATTTTAAGTGGTTTAATCAGATTTCATGGAACTTCAGTAATTTTAAGGGAATTTTGAAGGAATTTCACCAGATTTTTGAAATATTTTAAAGGCATTTTAAGAAATTTTATGACAATTCATGGGATTTTTAATAATTTTAAGGGATATTACGATATTTTATGAGATATTTAGTAATTTTTAGGATTATTAAGGAATTCAAGGGATTTTAGGAAAATTCACGGAATTTTCAGAAATTTTAAGTGATTTAATCAGATTTTATGGAACTTTAGTAATTTTAAGAAGTATCAATTGATTTTGCGAAATTTAGACGAATTTCATAAGATTTCAAAGAATTTTTAGTAATTTGAAGGTAATTTTAAAGGAATTTTTCGAGATTTTTGAAATATTTTAAAGGCAGTTTAAGAGATTTCATGACAATTCATGGGATTTCTGATAATTTTATGGGATATTACGATATTTTATGGGATATTTAGTAATTTTTAGGACTATTAAGGAATTCAAGGGATTTTAGGAAAATTCACGGAATTTTCAGAAATTTTAAGTGGTTTAATCAGATTTTATGGAACTTTAGTAATTTTAAGGGAATTTTAAAGGAATTTAACCAGATTTTTGAAATATTTTAAAGGCATTTTAAGAGATTTCATGACAATTCATGGGATTTTTAATAATTTTATGGGATATTACGATATTTTATGAGATATTTAGTAATTTTTAGGATTATTAAGGAATTCAAGGGATTTTAGGAAAATTCACGGAATTTTCAGAAATTTTAAGTGGTTTAATCAGATTTTATGGAACTTTAGTAATTTTAAGAAGTATCAATTGATTTTGCGAAATTTAGACGAATTTCATAAGATTTCAAAGAATTTTTAGTAATTTGAAGGTAATTTTAAAGGAATTTTTCGAGATTTTTGAAATATTTTAAAGGCAGTTTAAGAGATTTCATGACAATTCATAGAATTTCTAATAATTTTAAGGGATATTACGATATTTTACAGGATATTTAGTAATTTTTAGGACTTTTAAGGAATTCAAATAATTTTACGAAAATTAAAGGAATTTCACGAAATTTTAAAAGATAATACATACATTTTGAGGAATTTTGTGCTGAAATTAGATAGAGAAATGGCATTCAATAATAATTCTTAATCTAAATATAAAAAATTGTAATCATTTTAGGACCTGGCTCTCTGCGAAATACAAAAATAAACACAAAGTATTAAAATCGCTGAAATATCATCAGTTTAAACGTCGCATTTACAAGAAAGTCAATTATATACTTTTTCACATGAATCCCATACAGAAGATTTCTATATGCAATTCAATTTTCGCGGTAGCTTGATAGCTTCTATGGCATGTAAACGGTGTTTTTGTTGGACAACCGTGCAAACTACAAATATGTCGTCTCAATTCTTAAAATTCTGTCTCCTCTTTTAGCCACCCGCGCGCCTCGAAAGCTGTATATCGCTATTTTATGGCGACAGGAGAAATCGCCGGGTTACGTGCGTCACGAAGCTGCACACGCCTTCGATATTTATGCTGACGTTATGCTAATTCTCGCGGTAATACCTTCATGTCGCGTTTCAACGCCGGTGATCCCGCTTGCTACCACTTTTTTAGCAGCCACCTTCGTGATTTACGGTGAAAGGATTGGCCGCATAACAGTTAGTTCGACAATGCCTGCCGATATTGCCACGGCGTTCGACGGGTAATACTCCATTACAAATATGCATTCGGCATGTCCCATTTGCTGGACAATACTCAATGGACATTAAGTTTCTTAATATCCATTGTCCGACAATGAAATGACGGCTCGAAACTTTTAACGAAGCTGTCTCAACTTTTTTATGTCATATTCCATGACTACACTCGATTTTTAACTCTTGCGAGACGGATTTATTTTCATTTTATTGAATTCATCGTCCGATTTGAAAACCAGACCGAGCCAAGCCTTAAAAAATGTTTCCAGCGGTTTACCAGTTGAGTCCGGCTCACTATAAATTTTTATTATATTTATTGCATATTTTATTTTATTTTGACATTATTATTCAAGACTTTAAAGTAATAAAACAGTTTTTTAGGCGTTTCAGAGAATTTTAACTGATGTTAAGGAATTTATAAAGGATTTTGAAAAGATTTCAAGTGATTTTTAAAAATTTCAAAAAAGTTTCAAGACGTAGCTCAATTTCCAATACAAGAACGAAAGCGCGCTCCGCGTGCGCATTTATCTTCTTTTTAAATATTATATAATTTATTATATTTTATAAAATCTCTAATCTCTTAAAATCTATGTTAAATTTCGTAAAAATCTTTAAAAATTCCTAGAAAACTTTGACAACTTGTGACATCGCATAAAATTCGTGAAAATCTTTAAAAATTTCTAGCAACCTCTAGAAATGTATCAACTCTCTAAATCCCTTAAAATCATTAAAGATTTCATCAAATTCCATGAAATCCTTAAAAATATTACGAAATCATTTAAATATCAGAAAAATCTCTCGAAATCACCTAAAATTATTAGAAATCTCGTACAATTCTTGAAAATTTTAGGATAATATTTCAAATTCCTTAAAATCTCATAAAACTCTTACAAAGCTTTTAAATCCCTTAAAATGCGACGAAATATCCTAAAATCCCATCAAATTCTACAAAATCGTTTTAATATCCTAAAAATCTCTTGAATTTCTTAAAAGTCACTTAAAAATCATAAAAAATGCACATAAAAACCTTCAAAATCATTAATCTATGTTAAAATTAGTGAAAATCTCTAAAAATTTCTAGCAACCTCTAGAAATGTTTCAACTCTCTAAATCTCTTAAAATCATTAAAGATTTCATCAAATTCCATGAAATC